>VZUI01077091.1:0-136028 GCA_013401135.1 Cettia cetti
TGTTGGAACTGCAGTCACAGTCTGGCTGGGTAAAAGCTGCACTCAGAGCCTGCAAACTGATCCCTGCAGGCAGAGTTCAGCAGGGAATACCCAGCAGTCAGAGGCTGCAAGGGAAACCCAGAGCAGGAGCTGCTGCAGCCAGAGGCAGGGAATGGCTGGGGTCAGGATGGCTGAGCTGGAAAGAGGAATAAACCAGGAACCTTTCCATGCTGTGATAAACAAGGAGTCTGTGTCCTGGCTTATTTCTACCCTCTAACAGGAGGGCTGCTGAAACAAAGGAGCTCTCCAGGAAAGCTGCAATCCACCATTAATCCACATTTTTCAGCACTTCCAAGGATGGTAATTCTACCACTTCCCTGGGCAGACTGTTCAAATGCCTGACCACCATTTCAGTGAAGGACTTGCCTAATAACCAATCTAAACCTCTCCTGGAGCTACTGGAGGCCGTTTCCTCTTGTCCTGTAAGCCCTTGTTAAAGTGGAGGTTTTTTCTTCTGTTTGTGACAGGCTGAGGGAGATGGAACTTTTCAGCCTGGAGAAGAGGAGGTTCTGGGGAGACCTTCCAGTATCTAAAGGAACTGCAAGTGGTATGGAGATGGATTTTTTTTTTTTTTTTTTTTTTTTTTACAAGGGTACGTGATAGCACAAGGGGGAATGGCTTTAAACTGAAAGAGGGTAGATTTAGACCAGCTATTAGGAAGAAATTCTTCACTGTGAGGATGAGGAGACACTGGAACAGGTTGCTCAGAGAAACTGGTAGTTTCAGCACCAGGCTGGATGGGGCTTAGAGCAACTTGGTCTAATGAATTCTTCTGAGGGGGGCTTTTTAAAAACTTAACATGAAGTGACTCTACTTTGAGTAGCACCCAAAGTCTTGGTTTAATGAGAGAGTGTGGGGGGAGCTGCCCTGGGCAGGGTCAGTGTGGTGGCTGAGGTGGGGGCTTTGAAGGCAGGGGGAGAAGGAAAGGGAGCTGCAGCCAGGATCAAGTGGCTCTGGCAGTGCTGAGTGAGGTTGGTGGGGAGTCAGGGAGCTTGTGGCTGTGGGCTGGGCTTGGGACAAGGCTCTGGAGGACTCTGGAACCCCTGGGAAGCTGTGCTGAGCTGTTGTTGTTGAAAGTTTGAGCTCTTTGTGGTGTGTTGGTGCTCAAAGGCAAGGAAAGCTGGTTAGAGAGTGGCAATAGGGAATCTGGCTAGTCAGGTGATAATGTGGGCCAGAGCTTCCCCTGCTGAGGAGGCTGGGTCAGCTGTGTGTGGCATGGCCAGAGCACTGTGCTCATGCACTGCAGAGGTTCCCTGTCCTTACACAAGGCTTAAAAACCCAGAACAACCTCCCAAAACCCCACCAGGATGCCTCAGTCAAGGGGCTGGTGTGGGATGGTATTTTGGAGTATTACTATGTTTGCATTCCCCTTCAAAGCAGTACCAATTATTGGACCTCAGGAGTGAGGTACTTTTTTTGGTTGGCAAAAAGCAACCTCTGTTCTCTGCTTATTGGTATGTCTCTAAAAATACTAAAAATCAAGGCATGATAAATAATGAAATAAAGCTGTGCAAGAAATAACTGCTCTAGAGGTAATATTTGCACAATCTTGAAGTTCTCTATGCATATTGATAAAAGCTATTTTATTTCTTTAAAGGGTGAAGCAGTAGGGGATTTGCTTCAGCTAAAGACAGGATGAAATCCAAGAATTTAAGAGACTTGCTCTGCTGTGGTTGAGTGATGGTGATGGTTGCATACAAGCTTTAGAAATATCCACAGAAAGCCACTGCCTTTATCTAGCCTGTTTGAAGACTATAAGAGAAAGCTTCATTTTCCTCAAGCACTTGAAAATGGATTATCTCAGTTCAGAGGTTATAAAGAAACAATGAGAAGACTGAACCAGGATTTGGTTGTGCTGTAGCTAGATGTGCTTAAATGGTAATAATTTCGAATTGTTTGTGGTTTGGAATGGCTTGGAGATGGAATAGAAAATTGGGGTAGTTCTGGATGTTTGAGAATAGTGTAAATACTCTACAGATATTGTTACTCTTGGGTGGATGAACCATTTAGAGCAGGCCCTCAAACTTTTTTGGCTGCATGTCTGTAAAAGAAAAAAAAATTATACATATCCACTACTGTTATTATCAAAATCATAAAACATGCACAAAAATAGGAAGGGAAAAAGATAAGGTAAAGAAGAAACAATCTTATTTTAAAAAAATACCTTTATTAAGTGTACAGTCTTTCTGCACACCAGTGGATTGTCTTGCACAGTCCTTGGGCTGCATCCTCCCCTCTTTGGGGGCCACTGACTTAGAGCATCTTTATAGTTGATCAGCTAAAACAACCAATGCTGTGTTACAGAAACAAGTGGTGGTACAATTTGAAGTGCTTTTATGACTGTATAGTTCATTGTCCTATTTCTAGTACACTTATTTCCTTCCCTTCCTTCTCTGCATTCAAATTCTTCACTAGATTATCAGCTTCATGAGGTTATATATCTTAATTGAAATTCACTGGCAGTGAGAACTGAGTTTGTCTTGGAAATGCATAATGAACTTAGTTTCACCCTTTGCTGTGATCATTATCTTACAACTGCTTCTAGAGTTCAAGTTTTGAACGGCAATAGAAGTTTTAATGAAGTTTTCAGATTGAAGCAATTGCTGAAATCCTGAATATTTGAAGTTTTTTGAAGGGATCTTGAGCTCAAGAGCTATTAATTTCTGGGAAACTGGACACAAGTTGGTATACTGAAGTTCAGGCATATGTTCTACTTTCATTTTTAGATGCTATTTCTTTTCTCTGCTGCTATCTGTTCTTCTGCAGTGAAAAAGAAGTTACAAGAACGCTAGTATGACCAATACATTTTTCTTCCCTGTAACCATCAAATTTCTGGCACTGGGAAGAGAGAGGGAGCTTAGTGAGAAGCATGATTTTTTTGGTAAGATCTCATGTCTTGGAATTATTTGGTTTGTCTTTTGCTTTTAGTCAAGGAAATTGTTTCTAAATAAGTTTTCCTTGGATTAACACTTTAGAAAATCCTCATGGAAATGAGAGGGAAATAAGTTGTATGATTGCATTATAAAAGTGAATCCTTGCAGATGTGTGGTAGCTTCACTCACTCTATCAAATGAAAGATGAGTAATTAAAAAGGAGTATTTCTGTGTTCAGCAGCTCATTGGTTCTACAACCTCACAAAGCCCAGCTGTTGGGGTCAGGGTGTCCTTTAGAGGGCTGAAATCAGAAGGGAGGACAGTTCATGTCCACTCCAACACAGTGCAGGGATTCTTCAGCCTAGCTCAGGTGTCTCCAGCATGAAATCCTTCCCTCACTGAGGAGTTTTCCTCCTTGCTCCCCAAAATAGATGCAAACCAGTGCTGTGGTTGCTGTTTTGCCTCTGGGACCTGAACTAGTGTTTTTGCAGGGAAGTAGACTGTGCTGACTCTTTTTATTGATATTTTGAGACCTTTGAACTGATATGTGCAAACTTATGTCCACAGACTGTATGGCTCCTGACAGGTTCTGCTTAGTGGAATAACCACTCTTTATGTAGTATGTAGAGCTCGTTGAAAACTGGATTCCAGAATGGAATTTCTGAACAGCAGACCTCTCTGGTCAGCTGACAGGGAATGCTGACTGAAAAAATGATACCAGTGTTTATTTTTTATTTATTCATTACATAGGAAAGCAAGTATTCTAATGTAGATAATTATCATGCAGACTGACATTGAATTCAGGTGGAAATTCAGGGAATAGGTTTGCTGCTTAGCGTTTGGAGTAGTTCAATCAGGGTGCATGATAAATATATTTGAGCTGAACATAATATTAAATGTATGTAATATTAAGTTGTGGCTGCACAGGGAAGGGAAACTATCTGGTGTCCTGGGAGCTGCTGCACTCTTGGATGTATTTCACTTTCAGTGGTAAATGGGGAGGAATTTCTCCTTTTCTAGTGTTCTCAGACTGAGGAAGGCTCTGGAGGACAAAGTGCAGTGGCCAGCTAATGAGACAGACAGCAAGTGGAGATTCTGCTTTCAGCAGGGAGCTGCTGGGGCCAGGCTGAGCTGCAGGGGGGATACAGACTTTAAACACCTAAGAGAGGTTTGTCTGATGGCTGCTCAACTTGAGAAGCTGCTGGGCTAGTAATCAGGACTCTGAGGGACCCCAACCCTTATTTCAGGGATATGAGTACAGGGAGAGAAATGTTTCTCCTACTTCAGCACTTTCTTATTCTGATAACCCACTAAATTTATTTTTCTGCTTATGTATTGCCTTGTAAAAAGAAATCTGGTTGCATTCTGATACAATACTCTGAGTCTCTGAGCCTGTTCTCTTGAAAGAGGCATAAAAGGATTAGGCAGCCATCCCTTCAAGTTTTGTTGAGCTCAAATCTTGGTATGATCATGGATTTTGTTTCAACATGGTCTTTTTCTTTTAACATGGAGAAGAAGTTTGATTCAGGGAATGTGAGATTATCCCTTTCAATAGCAAAGATGCTTCCTTGGAAATTTAAGTTCCAGATATTTAACAGTTCACTTTTTGTTATGTAGGCAGTTTTGTGTCTTTTGATGCATAAAAATCTTTTCCTTTATTTAAGAAAAAGACTACTTTTAAATTGCATACAGATATCTTTTTATTCATAGAGGGTGAGTCTGAACTTTTCTGATGGAAATAACCTCACTTAATTTAAAATACATTTGATACTGCTGTCCATAAAGCACCTGGTTATTGTTGTTGCATGCAGTAAAAATGCTTCCTATAAGTCTTGTTCTGTGAAAATGCCTTTAATCTTCCTGGGGAAGAAATTATTTTCCCTAGTGCCCACTTCTTGCTTAATGCCTGTCTTCCTCACTACACTTATGATGTAGGTAAACAAGCATGCCATTGGAGGGTTCAAGAAGTGATTTAATGATTGCAGCCCTTAATCCACCCTTTTCATTGTTAAGACTTCTTTGTATTTATATTTTGGGGATGCCACACTGATGGCTGTGTGGGCTGGTATGTTGCATCTCACTCACCAGTGATTTATTTCTTTGAAAAATCAGTGCTTGGGAACTGACTGTGTAGAGATGAAGGTAGATGTCATGACTGAAGCTCTTCATTCCTTGCCCTCTTACAATGAAATATGAACAGGTGGCTTGGGTTTGCAGATAATTAATTTCATAACACATCATGAAGAAATTCTCTGATAGTGGTTAACCTCAAATGCACCTGAGGCTTAAGATGCTGACCTGGAGCATGTGGCACACTCTTCATCCCTAGAACCCCTTCCCATTTCTTACAGATGCTGCAGGATAAATGGGCAAAGGTTGGATTTGGAGGACAGAAGCGAAACCCTGGAAATTTTACTGTTATACTGATTTTTTTTAGGCAGATGAAACGGATATAAAACTCTCAAGATATCACTAACCATTCTGGTCCTTTCTTACTGTTTTTTAGCAACATTAAACTTAGATCTGAGGTCTGAAATCCCTTTCATCTCTCCTATCCTCATTTGCTTTTGACAAACCATCCTGCCTTTCACTTTGACTCGTAAGACTCTATTATCTTTGACATGAGAGCTGTCTCTCCAGTGAGAGGCAAGAGTGGTGAGGCAGGTTCATGTAACCACTGATTCATAAACCAACATTTTTCTTGCAATGCAGCTGCATAGATTAACCAGGTACCCTCTGCAGACTTGCCCAGAAGCATACAAGGTTGTGGAATGCCTACAGCTTGCTTAGCTGCATCCTTTTCTGTATTGGGCTCAATCAGTTTTGTTGATTTTTTTTGTCTCAGGAGATAAACTGTGGTACTTAAGGATTCAGATCCTGGGCAATAATCATGTGAAAGGATTTACATCCCTTGGCATGTGAGAGTTACATGATTTAGCATGTTTATTCAACTGTTGTCTCAAGAAATCAGACTAAAATGCTGCTTAATAAATTAGTGAGGGTCCATACTAAGGGCTGTACAGCACTCAGAACAGCAGAGAGGAAAGAATTCCAGGTGTTATGAGCTTTCCTCATCACATTGAACCTCAATTCACTTGGATCCTCACAACCACTACTTGCTTTTCATCCAGGAAATCTAGACTTACATGTACCTGTTTTTTCAATCCCTAGGACTGATATCATCCTACCACATTTCTGTGATGGTGACTACATCATGGCTTTGCTGTTGTACCACGGCCTCCAGCCCCTCTTGTTTGTTACCCAGACAGGCTCATGCACTCAGCTGGGCTGCTGATTTCACCCTTGGGCCTCTTCTGGAGAGCATAGCTGCATCCCCTTCTGTCTTCAAACCTCTTTTAAAGCCCTCTCAACCAACTCACGATGGCTAGAATCCTTTTCCCTTGTTAGGCAGGTGAAGTCCACCTGATTCATGCAGGCCTGGTGCCTAAAAGATTCCACCATGATCAAAAATCCAACAATTGCACTGGTGACACCAGCTGTCCGTGGGTAGTGTGGGTTCTCCTGGTCCTTTCAGCATTTATCCCTGCCACTGAAGGGACTGAGCAGAACACCACCTGTGTTCCTGCTCCACCAACCTATTGACTCAGAGCCTTGGAGACTTTCTAATTACCCAGGTGCCCTTCTTATCAACCTCAACTCTGCCAGTCAAGAGAGGATAATAGTAACAGGGCTGATTCTATTACTCACATTAATATAGTAATGTTTTATCAGCATATTAGTGTTAATTATGGCATTGATATTATACAATATTTATTATATTGTAGCTAGGAGAGAGCTGGAAGGGAATTTTTAGTGTAGATGGGGAAGTACATTCTGCTTCTTCCTGTATTGCTGTCAGTGAAGAGAATAAGTAGTATCTGCCTGTGGGTTGCTCACATTCTTTAATTCCAGGAGCAAGGAGGACTGGAGAAGGCCATCCAGCAACAGCATGTTTTTGAGTGACCTGATTCATTGCCTCTGCTTAGGTTAATGGTGGTAGTTTGAAGAGTTAGTTTTTAAAATAGTTTGGTTTTTTTTTTTTTGATGCTGCATAATCTTGTAAAATTCTATTTGCAAAGATAAAATATATAAAACCTAAAAAGAGAAAGTTGTTCACTGGGAATGTTAAAGATTGACTTCAAGGGAGATGTGCAGAAAATATGAAAGATAACCAGAAGGGTGCTAGAGTCTTTTTCATGGGTTTTGTTAAGTACCTGATGAAAAATAAGAAGATAATGCTACTTTTTCTGACATTTTATCAACTGGACAATGATTATTGAAGTGTGGAAGGAACTAGACCTTCAGAATACTGCTGTTTTTGAAAAGATGAAGAAAGTGGTAAGCTTCACTCCCTGCAGTTTTGATCGTAGACTGTAACTGAGCAGTACTTGCAAAATAGCAAACAGGAAAGAGAAGAAAGCAACAAGAAAAACCTGTGCTATTCAGTAAGATCATGTGAAATTTCAGGATGTATTTGCACATTTAACAATACAATTTTTTACGAAAAAAAATTTATTCACAGTTCATTCTGAACTCTCTAGACATCTGAAGAACCTGATCCTGTATAACATTACTTTGTATATTGAATCTGAAATTCAGTTTTTAATTTCTGGTGTAACTTTGTATTATCTAATTGTTTTGAAATAAGGCTTAGTTGAACGTGATTTGAGCCTCATCACTTGTGAGGAACAAAGGAGGTGACTTTTATATCTCAAAAGTATGAAAGATGCATAGTGGAGTAAAGAAGGCATTAATATGCTCAGAACAAATATATTGATATGTGACATTACAGAATTTTTATAGAATGGGAACTGTTTAGTTCTATTTACATACCCATAAAACACTTCCTATCCCAGAAAATGTGCTGGACTGGAAAAAGCTGGCAGCTATTTAATATGACAGAACAAAAGTCTAGCTGCTGCTGAAAACAGAAGGTGAAAACACAGAATGGACGGGTGATATTTAATGAACAGTAGCTGTGTATTATTGAACATCAGAAAAGGATCTATATAGCCAGATTAAAGACAGATGACCTTTTTAGAGTTTAGTTAACCTTTTGGTCACTTTTGAGAGTTATCACTTAGGAAGATAAAGGTCAAGCTGGAGCTTGGTCTTCATATATTATCTTTTCCTGTGATGAAAGGTATGCCTCCCTGTTCTGCTTTCTTAAGGAGCTGTAGGAGGAGTTCTGTTTAACAAGAATAGTGTGTGGAATGCTTTTATGGTTTCTTAATCCTTGTCAAAATGATTTTGAAGAGGGAATCCTTTTGTACTAAATGGACAGTCCTTGATCTTTAATCTTTTCAGTATCTTCCTGTTAGTGGAAAAAAATATTGTGAAAGAGATAAATGTTTTATATAAATTGATGCATTACTTCAAAATAACTGATCAAAGTTGCACCAACTAATCTTTGGTTTTGGATGGGAAGAAAGATTTAACTATTGTGCCCATGAATTTGGCTAGTATGTTTTCATCTACCCTTTATTTTAGCTGGCACAGGATCAAAAGGAGGTGAAATTTCATATTGCACAGGAAGTAGATGCATATACATCTAGGTATCCAAGTATTTGTCTTAGTGGTTTCTATGGAAGTCGAGTAGTTCTCTGGAGAGTGGACTTTGATACACAGGGGAGGGGGACTGTGGGTGAGAGATACTAAAAGTGACGCTTCTGCTTCTTCTTCTGCCTCTCATGAGAGCAGTGGACAGGGCCTGACAGCAGTTTTGAACAAAGACTACAATGTGTAGAAAATAAAGAACTGTTCTCGAAGTGCAAATAATTACCAGTTTCATTTTTTTCTGAAACTTTAATATTTGCAGTAATCAAATATGTCTTAGGCTAATGTTAATTTTAGTGGATGTTTTATGGAAAGTTTAAATTGAGTAGGAAAAATAACTTTCACCAGCCCTCTTGGGACACTATGCAGGCTGTGGAATTCTGTCTTGCACAAGAACTGGCCAAGTGAAAGTATTTCTAGGCCAGCTTTTAGAACCATTAGCATTGGAAAAGACCTCCAAGATCATTGAGTCCAGCCTTTGATCCAACACCACCTTGTCAGCTAAACTGTAGCACTAAGAGCAACATCCAGCTGTTTCTTGAGCTCTTCCAGGGACGGTGACTTTACTTTCTGAGCAGCCCATTCCAGGGCTTAACCACCCTTTCCATGAAGAAATTCCTCCTGATGTCCAACCTGACCCTCCCCTGGTGCATTTCCTCTTGTCCTATTGCTTCTTACCAGGCAGAAGAGGCTGGCCTCCACTTCACAACCTCCTCCTCTCAGGGAGCAATAAGGACTC
The DNA here is from genome assembly GCA_013401135.1 of Cettia cetti. Lineage (NCBI taxonomy): Eukaryota > Metazoa > Chordata > Aves > Passeriformes > Sylviidae > Cettia > Cettia cetti. The sequence continues at coordinate 9,208 of VZUI01077091.1, forward strand.
CCCCGAGCCTCCTGTTCTCCAGGCTAAACCACTCCTTAAGCTCAGCTGCTCCTCACAGGACTGACCCTCATAGGACTGATCCTCCACACCCTTCAGCAGCTCTGTTGCTCTCCTCTGGACCTGCTCCAGCCCCTCAATGTCCTCCTTGTGATGAGGACCTGGACATTGTCACTGGTGGCACCACACCTCCAGTGCTGGGGACAGAGGGGCAATCACTGCCTTGGCTCTGCTGGCCAGAGCATTTTTGATACAAAACAGGATTCCATTTTCTTTCTTGGCCATGTGGCACACCTGGCTCATGATGGTTCTGCTGGGATCCCCCTGGTTCTTCCCCCTTGTCCTGCTGTAGGACAGACTAAATCTCTTCAGCTTCTCTATGCTATGTGCAATCCTGTATGTTGCTACTCTCTCTTTCCTCCCCCTAGTTTTCAGATAGCAAACTAATCTACTTAATCCTCTTCCAAATAAGATTTCCCCATATCTTTGATTATCCTCACAACATTCTGCATATTTTTCACTTTTTTGATCTTTCTGAAATGGGATTAATAGAATTGTATGCAGTATGGGTTGAAAATGTCTGTATGATCTTTAGGAGAAATGGCATGATGCTTTTTTGGTTTACTGTTCCTTTCCAAGTCATCTCAAACCTTTTATTTGTCTGCTTTTGAATAGTGAGTTAATTCTAGTATTTTTCTTCAGTGGTAACCCTCTCCTTAATTTGTTTTTGTGAGACAGAAGTAATTTTCCCCTCAATGTACATCTTTGCATTCATTTTCATCTTCAGTCATCTGCTTAAGTTACTCTCCAACCTGTCACAGTAATCCTCAGCTCTTAAACTATAAACTCTGTACCCTATTGTCCTTTCTCTTTATGCATCATCTTCCCTCTGCTCCAGCTTGATCACTTGAGTGCACTGAACAGTGAAGAACCACATATATTTCAAGGACTAACTTAGCAAATGCTTTGAAAGGGCAATTTACTTTTTTTTCATTAATAAGTGATCAAAAGCTAGGAAACTAAGGATGGGATCTTCTCTCATCTAATTACGACTTGGTTTCTTTAGGAACCTTTAATGAGGATTTGTGACAAAAGCTTCTAGGAAATATGAGTGTACTTTATTGACAAGATCATCCCTGTGTTCCGTGACCCCTTTGAAGGGCTTCAGCTCGAGCTGAGAAGTGATTTCTCATCCTAAACAAATCAGTCTTCTTTCCTTAGTTTGTGTTCATGTCTGCTAATATTTTTTTAATGGGTTTTCCTTTTTACTTTGCACACAAGGGATGGATTAAAAATTACTGTTTTCTGAAACCAGTTTTAAAGATTGTTACATGGCAAACAGACACAACTCCTGTTCTGTATGTGCTCTGTAGGTGACAAGTTACAGGATGCAGTCATTCAGCATTCTGTGTTCAGATCCCCTCAGGACCATTTGGATGAACAGCTGAGTGGCTGCCTGTCATTTGTCTTTTATGTATGTTTTGTGAATTTGTTCTAAGATGTTTTCTGCTGATAACTGGGTCAGGTGTTCAGATTCAGCTGTGAAATAACAGTGTTGGCCGTGCAGTGAGAATGGGAGGGAATGGCTCTGAGGGCTGTGCTGCAGTAGCCTGGTTGCTGTGGTTCACATCAACTCTTCCTAAATAAAATACAGACAATCTTGTAAAGCTTTGGCTAGATTTAAATTGGGACTGCCACATGCAGAAAATGAATGAAGCTTGCTACACAGGGCAGGGTTTTCTCCTCTTGGCTGGACTGTCCCTGGCTGCTCTGACTGTGTGAAGTGATGTGAACCAACAGGGACAGATGTACAGACTGAACTGGGCGGAGCTGAGGACCTCATGTGCATGCTTGGGGCATATCAATGTACTTTTTTTGTCCTCTTTTGTTTATTTTTGTTTAATTTAAATCTGATTCCATGGGCTGGCTGTCTCTGTGACATGAGTGTAAGGGGTGCTTTGATTTAGCTTATTCCAGAAGGAATCCAGGGTCCACCCCACTGTGCAAACTGAAGCAAAGTAAATATATATGTTTGAAAGCTTTTTAAAGCATGTTTCCAATCTGCTGATCCCTAGATGTTGGAGCACCTGGTGTTCTGACAGATACTGCTTAAGGTCTGCTTCAGCCTTTGGCAAGGCAGGACAGATTGACCCTGAGGTCAGCTCAGTTGGTTAGGGAATGGTGCTGATGATGCCAAAATTGTGGGATTGATCCCTGTCTAGGACATTCACTTTAGAGCTAGAGGAGCCTTCTGGGCCCATTCCAACTCGGAGTGTTCTGTGACTGTGGAGGAGCTTTGAGGAATTTTTCAATAACTGTGTTTCTTCATGGATCTGTTCTTCTAGTGTGTCTTGAAGGATGACTCAGACTGTGCTTTCTCATGTTATGGGCACCCAGAGTGGGGTGAGGTTTTTTTTTCACAAAGCTGAGACTGGAGTCCTGTTACAGACCTTACCTAAAAAAAAAACCAAAACAAAAACAAACCAATAAAAACTGGCTTCCTGTAACAGGAGCTGTCCATTAAAAAAGCTGCTATTAATGTGGAATGATCATGGACTTAATATCAAAACTGCCTAGGCTGAAATTAAAAATAGACTTGCCTGAGTAAGAGATGCCATAGTAGACATATATGTTTTTATTTGTAAATTGTGTTTAATACTGTGTCCTTTTGATTCTACATATTTAATACTGTAGTTTGGGAATATAACCTGTGTAGGCCTTTGTTAAGAAGCTATTCTTATGTCTCTCTAAGAGACTCCTTTTACTCCTAGAAAATAAAAAGTAAGAAAAATTCAACTGGTTACATCAGTTCTTTGTTACTTGGCTTTTCCTTTTCCTTTGGTTAGAAAAGCAATAAAGTTATGAATTTCTTGTAATAATGGAAAGGTCTGGAACAATTTGCATCAACTGTTCTTCAAAATTAGAAAAGAGGAGATGCACATAAACTACAGATTGTTGTGCCAGACTTCATATTGATGGAAATTAACTTTGACAAGTCTTTAGTTGCACAAAGCAGGATTTACTATGGAAATTTGAACAGACATTTAAATCTATAGCATGTTTTTGAGATGCCACTCATACATATTGTTTTATCTTTAAGAGTTTGTTTGAGCAAGAATAGGATGTGAAAATCTCTCACAGTTGTGTCCCAATTCCTCCCTTTAGAGGTCTTTATGCTTTCTTAATTATCTTTTCTGTATTATCTCTACTTATTTGACACAGTAAAAATAAAACATTGATGAATGTGTCTAGCCCATAAAATGAGATTGACTTCTTCATAACTAGAAGTCCAGCTCAAAAAGTTATATAAGTAAGTTGATATGGTGACTTTTTCTGGAATGGCAGTAAAAAGGAATGGGGCGCATTCTAAAGTGCTGATGTAGAGATTACATGAAATAGAACAAAAAACTTCTAAAGGAATGCATGCTGATCACTGCTTATTAATACCCTGCATAAGTCAATATGTGAAAAGATTTTATAAAATGTACTTCATGGCATATGTGCAGCACATGAAAAATTAGAAATGCAAGCAGAGGTTTTTTTTTTTTTGTGTAAGATTAAACAAACAACCAAACCTTCTAATACCTAATGGCCACAAAGGCCTCTTGGCATAACCAGGACACCACTGGAAGAAGTGGTTGAGTTCCATGTGTTATTGTTGTTTTCCAAACACACTCAACCTCAGAACAGAACACCCTATTGCTTGTGCTGGTGCAGTGTACTCACAGACCTTTAACTGGATATGTGGATGTGGATAGTTACTAATTAGCTGAATAAGTTATGTAAGGTAAGGAGACTTTCTTGGGAAAAAAAGGCAATTTTAGCTACAAAAGATTGACATAGTATTTGTAATAGTACGCAGTGTTTTCCATACTTCCATAGTACCTCAAAATGGGATTTAAGCAAAACCTATCTAAAAAAAATCTATCTAATTATCTAATTGCATTTTTATGTCATTAGCTTAAGTCACATGCAAAGATTAAGAAATAACTTGTTTTAGTAGAAATCTGACAGTGCTGGTCTTAACAGATTTTTTTTTCTATTAATGTTGGTCTGAATTAGGAGTGTCTTTAAATAAAACATCTTCATCTTAATGAACACTGAGCAGATTTATGCCCTTTATCTATCCTTTGACCTTAATCCTTATAACTCATCTGCATGTCTAATCCAGAAATTCACATTAAGTCACTTATTGTGTCTTTCCCTTTTCTTTGGAGTTTGAGTGAAATAGGGTAAATAATGTATGATACAATTTTTTCCTGTGTAGACAGCTCCTCCCCTCTTCCTCTGACTTCTCACATCATCATTATCAGTTTAACACTTTATTAATAAAAGACAGTCTAGTCTTTCCAAAAGAGGAGATATTGTGGAGAATAATGGAAAAGTAGGGTAATGAAACAGTTCTTATTACATTTGTTGGAAATTACATTAATTATGTTGGTGTAAGGCCCTCAAACTCACTTGACAAGATTCTTAAAAGGGCTTACAGCTTTTCTTGTGCTCTGTGTTGGGCACAAAAGAGAAATACCAACTGAAAAAAACCAAAAACTTTGCTGGGAAACTTGAGAAAATCAGAGAACTTGACCAATTTAGAGCAGCATTCGGTTAACGTAGAACATTTCAGGTAGTGTTAACTGCAGCCTGTTCCGTTTAGCAAACTCCAAGCCTTGCCAATTTTGAGTTCCTCAAAACTCTGAGAAGAGGGAATTGGAAGAAGAAAGACAGGAAATATACAAAAAGAAGAAATATAGGTCCCACTCCAGAGTTCCAGCAGTGTTTGGCTGTTATAAAATCCAAGGGCAGGAAGGGTCGTGACATGTGCCTGCCTTGTGTCCTGGGTTAAGTACCTTTGGCCTTCCTGTCCCTTTCCCCAGGTGGGATTTCGGGTCATCTGGCCACTGTGGGGCTGGATTGGGGCTCCAGAGGTGGCTGTGGAGCACTGCCTCTGCTGTGCCAGGGATGGGCAGCCCCTGCAGGGCTGGGATGCAGGCTCTGGGGGTGTGGAGTGTGGCACTGCCTCACCAGGGCAAGACCTGAGCTGACATGTCCCTTTTCCCCATACATGCACCCAAAATGTTTTGAAATGGCAATCTCTTCCAATCTCTCGCAGCTGGACTTGGCAGGAGCAAGGAATAATTGTTTTCATGAAATTTAGTTTGAGTAAAATTATTTTTGAATCAAGGCTGTCAAATCTATTTCTAAGCTTAACCTCTTTAATTGTTACTATTTGCAAAATAGCAGGTGGGATTTAGGTTAAACTGACTTCTATCAAAGAACTGTCACAGTTTATTGAAACTGCTTGGAAAACAAGATTCCCTAAATGTTTTAATTTATTGCTACAAGGATAAGCTTGCCTCAAACATTTTTCTACATGCTGAGAGATACATGGAATACTGCAAAAGAGATCATCAGCTGCCTTATGACAGCAGTTGTTTCATTATCTGGCTCCTGATTCAAGTCTCCCCATGAAGTACTTCACTCAGTGCTATTACATCCTACAGTGTTTGCTCACTGTCAGATTCTGACTATGAAAGATGTGATTTGCATAGGCAAAACTTAATTTAAAATTCTCCCTTGCGCAGGGCCTTGGTAAGTGACTTTGCACTTTTCAGGTAGGAGCAGCAGTCAGAATTTAGATACTGTGGGGCTAAAGCCTGCCAAGTCCTGATGTGCACAGCTGTGATGACTGGCAAGAGTTCCATGGAAGAGCAAGTGCATAAATAAATTTGTCAGCCTCTGTTGCTGGATCCATGTGTCTGTGAGGATCTCTCTGCAGGAATGAGCTTCTGACACTTGAAGCTTCCTTGGCACTTGAGGTGGGGGTGTCCAATGGGAAAGGGAGCCAATACATTTAACAGTAGGATGCTACAGCTCAGCTGGCAATCACTTCTCCTTGAGCTGATAGATATTTAGAAATTATAATAGTGATTTGCTGGTTAATTCTAACAGTATTAAGACCAGTTCTAAAGATGTAAACAGCCATTCAGACTTTTCAAACATTGTACATTTTTACCAAAAAACTCTCAAATCCAAGTCCACCCACAAACCCAAAGGTAACTCCTGAAGTTTTGTCAATGACTTTTAGTTTTCATCCTTGAACAAGAGCATCTGCCAGTAACTTAATGTCACACTTCTCATGTCTTCAAACACTCCCTATGAAGTCTTGCAGATAAAAGAAGGTAGACCTGTAGTATGTTTTTGCAGGTATTAAATCAAAGTCTGAGTTGCAAGAAGTTAATCCAAGGTCAAACACATTCCCTCCTAAATTGTACTTTACACATTGCTCATCCAAAGCTAATCTCAGTGCTCCTGAAAGTTTAATTTTTTGGTTTTGGAATGGGCAGTCCATGAAGGAGCTGGAAATGCCTTTTGTCAAGATACTGTTTGCTTTTTCTTAATCTCTAAGCTCATCTTATAAACAGGATATATTAGAGTAGCATGACACTGCACTTGAGTTCCTAGGGCCCATGTCTGGGTTCTGTCTAGTGAGTAAATCTGAGATTACACAGGTTTGGCTCTGTTGTAGATAGAAATTATGAGGGCTTGGATGTCATGTTTCCAGGGCCGATTTCTTTGTGGAAAAATGTAAGACCCTGTGGAAAAATTCTGAACCTGTGGGGACAAGAAGGCATATGCAACTAAATAGGAATTTGAATGCATTAAATGCTTGGCTCAAACAAAGGATTTACTTTTTGCATTTCGAGTTCTTCCAGTGATGATCAGGACTGAATGTTCACATCATAAATTTCTATAGCTTTCCTTAGTCATTCAAATCCTAATTGGCTTTGCCATGATCTGGGGAGGGTAGAGAAAATATCCCTTGCTTAATTTAAGGCCTTCGAGAGGAGGGATATGATTTTACCAGGTTGGGAAGTATGCTTACCAAAGCCTTTCCCATGTCTCCTTTATAGGAGTGCTATCTGCACTCACATCTCTGGAGATGTGGCTTAATTTTTTTGCATGCACAATCCTATTCATGGTTTTCTTCTTATTTTAAACTAAAAAGAAAATCCGACTTTACTATTAAAATCCCCCATTAATCACAACAGTATTTTTCTTTTTGACTGCACTAAGTGATTCTGTCTATGGTTGCTAACTGGTGAGCCCTGGAGAATCCTGCATGAGTGGTTAATGTTCTCCTTCCCACTTCATTCCTGTTGACAATCTACTCGCCAAGGCATAATGGAGAAATGTATGTACTTCATTATGGAGTATGGAGGTTTATTTTAAATTATCAGTTAAGGTGGCTTTGTGTGAGGATGCTGCAATCTGGAGTGATGATTTTTATTTTGCCCCCCTCTTTGGTAGATAAGGCAGCAGGGGGAGTGTGTGGGAACTCAGGTTTGGCAGTGGTAAGAGAGTAAGTTACTGTGGGAGTAAGGTTCACCAGAGTTTGCCTCTGAGCTCCCTGTTGTGTTAAGGGATGACTGCTGAACCTGCTGGCACATGGCATGCCTGTTCACCTGCACTGCTGGGGCAACAACCAGCAAACTCTTGGGGCTGTGAGGACTTGGGCAAGAAAGATTACCTGAAGGAATGAAGCCAAAGCCTGGGGGGGTGTTAAGTGGTTGTACATACTGCTGCATGTAAAATTATGCTTTTTTTGGTCTAAGAACTTCTGAGATGGCTGTGTCATGCAGGTGTTAAAAGTTGTTGCCTCTTTAAAAGCTGTGTTAGGATTTATTGACACTTGATTTAATTTTCCATGCCAAACAGCCTTGCAGGATCCCCAACAAAGTTGGTATGAAGCAAGTGAAAAGCCTGGTTACTCTGTGGGTTTTTCCCACACCTGAAGCACAACTGGAGATGTGACCCCAAATGCTCAGGGGTCAGAACTGGATAAGTGTGTGGGCAAAAGCTTTTATCTCACTTCTCAGTGATTTGAGAGTGATTCGTGTCCCCCCTTTCCATTTCTCAGGAAAAAAATGAGACACTGTGGGTGAGTTTCTGATAATGAGTTACATTTCTGCCAAGATGCAGGGTGCAGCAGTGCCCTCCTGGCTGGACCAGTAGTTGGGGAGGCTGTGTGTTGTTTCTGTATCAGTTGGAACAATCTTGCAATGTACCAAAGCAACTTATCTGCAAAAAAATAAATAGCTGAGTCAGGGTTCTTATGGTTCATTAAGGGCTTAAATATATCTGAGCTGGCATCTAATCCAAACTTGTATGTAAGCATGAATGAACACTGGATACAGTCAGGATTTTTGGGGCCTGATGACAGTTCCTGACACACACATTCCCCCACACCACCTGGAATGTGTGCAGGTGGAAAAGCAAAATGCTGATTGTCTTGCTAACAACTTTCTTTGAAACTAGTTTTATGTTGTGGCTCTCCATACAGCGATGTGAGTAAAAGATATACAAAACAAAGGCAAATGATTAATTCTGTGCACTATGGAGGTAGTCCATGTTTGATTTCTAATATGCCATAAATGCAGAATGCCAAAAAATGAAGCAGCAACTGTGTGGGCTCTCTGGTCTTCCAGAGAGCTTTTTTTTCCATGGTATGAAAGAGCACAACCCTCCATGTTCAGAATTTTCTAAAGATTTGTTTTAAAGTATCTTTGTAGTTCTAAAACAGCCTAATTCAAACATTTTCAAGTCATGAATTTCTTGTGTTTTAATAGTACTCTGGGTGGTTTTTCAAAGATCATTGATTCATTTCTCAATAGTCTCATAGACCATACTCTCAAAGACTGTTGGTTCATTTATTAAACAAGCTTTTTTTTAAACTTTGTGACACCTTGTTATTGCATGTTACTTTCTTTTCTAACCCTTAGACTGCAGTTATCTCTTCTGGTGGTGGAGGACATGGTGAGATATAAAAAATACTGACTGAAAGGTAGACTGCTTCTGGCAATATCTTCTCCAGCCTTCCTCTGCATCTTTCAGGGCCCTAATCTTATCCATCTGAGATTGCTTCAGGCTCTGAAAGACAAAAACACAATGTTGATTAAACCTAAAATCTGTATACAATTAATTTTTGGTTGTTTGCTCATGCTGGAAATAATTTTCTACCTAGATCTGCATGACATGTCTTATATCCTTTATTCTTCAATTACTGCTTTACCAAGGTAAGTGTCTGCAGTGATTACTCTATACTTGCAGTTGGGATTTTAATAATTGAACAAGATTTTAAAGAGTAACAACTCTTGAACAAGGAGAACGTAACAATGGAAAATATTTCTTTCCAGAGAAGGACTGCAGTTTGATGTATGCCATGCTTCTCAGGGGAGTGAAAGTCATGTCAAGGCTTTGGGTAATTTTTGGGGGCCTGGTTTGTTTTCTATTCAGAGAGCTAGGCTAAGGCACGTTGTAACCAAAGAGGTAGGTTGTGATGTCTTTCACCTCGCTGAGAGGCAGGCCAAGTGCTGTGTATTGCTGCAGCCTGAATTGCAAAATGCTGCTGTCACATGTCAGGGGCCCTATACAGAGCAATTTTTGAGTGTGGTTGTTTGGAATAGAGTGTGAAAGAAGGGAGCTGGGAGCAGGTTTTGGTCAGTTGTCCAGTGTATTTATCAGCTAGAGGTTTTTTAGTTACTCTGAGTTATTCATCCCAGAGTAGCAAAGCTGTTGTGTGTATTGGATCACAGAGAGGGATTTGAGAACAGCAGAAATGATTAATCCTCATGTGTTCTAAATTCTCTCCCAAAGAAGATGGGACTCAGTGTAAATGTCAGGAATCAGATCTGGAGAGGGTGACAGGGATATTGTGACACGGGATATTGCCTTTCCTCAAACACAACCTTGTGTTTAAATAGCTGGGATTTCTCAGTGCCTCTGAGTGAGGCACCTGCACGTTTGCTGTGCTGGTGGAGGAGCCTGCTGAAGGCTTTTTACCCCAGCCACTGGTTTGCAGTGCAGCCCAGTCCTCTAGATGGCAAGGCACTAACTTACACTGTGGGGAAATGCTTCCATGCAAATAAACTCTTGAAGGGGAGGAATTGAAATTTTTAATTTTTTTTTTTTTTCACATTGTGAGGTGCAGGTGTAGCAGCCTGGAGTCCTAACAGCAGCAATTCTGGTTTTTTACTCAGTAACCGGTTTGTTAAAGCAAATACTGGAGCTGTGGCAGTGTTAGGCTCAGCTCTCTCCACCTGAGGCAAGTCAAACCACCACCTCTCAGGAGGATTTTGCCTGTGACTGCTGTGAGGTTTATGCTCTGGAGCTATTGTGCTCCAAATGAAATTGGGATTCCTTTGAGATGGCAGAGGTGAGAATGGTTCGAGGCTTCTCCTGGAATATTATTGGACACATCCTAAGGCACTTTTCAGTGTAAGGAGGTTTTGTCTGTGGGCTTTGACTGTTAAACTAGCAAGTCCACTCTTTTTTCCACGTTATTCTTTGTTTCAATATTTAGAAAGGGAAGAAGCTTCAAAAGCAAAGTTTGAAACTCAAATTTGGTATTTTCTCCTTGGTATGTGCCTTGGCTCCTAGCCTGGTACACATAGCAATCTTTTATTATCAATAACAGTTACTGTTCTATGTAATGGTCCCATAATTAATTGCACCACTTTAACAAATCTTTTTAATTAAACTTGCTTTTCATGTGGTGTAACAAAACAAAACAAAAAAAGGCCTCTTACTGTGTTGCAGGCTTTCTACTGACTTGTTTGTGTGCTCTTTTGTGGGCAGATCAGAGGCAGCATACAAAATAACACTGGGAGGACATGATCTTGAACAGATGTTTGGTTAATGGAACTCCCTTGAGATGTGCTTGGCAAGGCTGTGTGACGTATCTCATTGTCCAACAGGGCTCATCAATGTGCCTCAATGGGCAAATATGTGTTTATTACAATTTTATGTTTGTCTGACATAGCAGTTCCAGCTACAAAGAGTAACAGAGTGCCTCTGAGGCTATGGCTTAGTGATATTCTTCTAGTTTTTAGATATCAGCATTTTTGCTGTCCTGTTTCAGGGGAGTATAGGGGCCCATGATGTGTGGGAGTTACTTTATTTTTCCTATTTCTTTTCAGATTTAATTTTAAACTGGATGTCTAAGGTCAAAGGCACTTGAAATTGCTCCCTCAATTTAACAGCAACTTTTTTTACTAATTCTTCTAACCAGCATGCTTTGTTTAGATCTTGATAAAACTTGGCCTTACTTGCTTTTCTGAGGTATAGAGCAATATAGTAATAACAAAACTGGCTTTAAACATGCTATACTTTAAATAGTTTAGTATTGGAAAACAGCTCTGTGCAGACTATTGTCGTATTTTAGAGGTTTAAAAGAAAAACTGGTCCACTGTTACCACTTTCTTGTAGAAATATGATAGTTGTTAGCTTGGGAGATCTAACAAAATAAAAAAAATTATGCATTTTCTATTTTTATCTTGGATTCAAACCAAAAATAGGTGTACATGCTCCACAAGTATGCTTTTAGCACAAACATAAATGAGTTTGACAGAGGTGAAAGCCTGACTGTGAAAAGAAGGATCTTGGCACTTCATGCAGGTTTCCCTTTGGTGCCAGATAAGAGGGAGAGAGGAATGAATAATCACCAAAAAAAAAAGATGAGAGAGGTTCAGCTGTCCCTGTCAGGTACAGGCAGGGGCTGGTGCATTTGGTCCTATTGGGTTCAGAAGGCAGTACATGAGGAAGGAGGAAAGCAAGCTTTCCCTTACTCTAAAAGGTAGATTATGTGAAAGAAATTCTAAAAAAATAACTCATGGTGGGATGCAAACTTGCAATATAGATGTTTAGAAATACTTTTCATGACTTAGCACAGAAAAAAAAAATCACTTAAACATATTTTGATATGACTGTTTATCTGGAAAATATTTTAATGCTCTTAAAGGATAATTTACCTGTCAATTTTGCTACGCTTTGGTGTGTTAATTAGTGGCTGTAAGGAAAATACTAAAGCTCAGAAGCAGGGGGAGGGTGCATTAGAAAGTGGTATGTAAACTCCAGAAGCGTAGAAATAGGTTATTTCTGAAATATTTCAGTACTTCAGAATTTGCATTTCTTTTACATGTTTGATTCAATTTCTCAGAGAACTGAATGCAGTCAATCTCTCTTGGGACTGAGTCCAAGTGTAATTCTTCCATGCAGGTAGCTGATCAAGGTGGTGCTACCTAAGAAAGCTGCCTTAGTTCAGATGAAGTTAGAACTTTTCACAGTACTGGGGGGTTTGATATTTTTTTCAAATAAATCACTGCTGTAAGCTCCTGTTTTTTTGCATGTCTCATGCAAGACTCTCTTGAATGTTTTAATAGCATTTTACTGTTCCAGTTGCACAAGGCCCTTTTCTGCCAGTCAAAAACATTGTGAGTGAAGTGCTGGTTTGCTCTTCCAAGAGACTGAAGCTCAGATGAATTCCTCTTGTGTTGCACTGGTGATTCAGGTACTTGGAAGGTTTTCTTCTCGACTTATCTCAGGTTGTCACTCTGCCTTTGGGCAGTGATTGTTTTGTAGGAAGAGCTAGAAAATGTGGGATTTCTTTAATTTCTTGCTTCCTTCTTTGGTGTCTGAGCTTAAGAAAAAAGGCTGCAAAAAAGGAATTATTTTTTTCTGAGGTTAGGAAGTTTCTCCCTCCTTCAGACATTTAGATTTTTGTTGTTTTTCAGAGCATGGTTGGCATCTGCAGGAGTTCCATGAGGAGTTCAGAAGATACCTTGGATTTGTTTTCACTTGTTCTGTTTGCCCACCAGTGTTACATCCTTGTGTCCTCCTCTTGCTCTATAAATAACATACTGCTGACCTGATTCTAAAACCCCTACTTCTTTCATTCATTACAAGATAGGAAGAATAATTATCATATTTTTGTTTAATACCAGTTTTTATATGCAAATTTTCATATTCAAATTTATGCTTTGATTTATTTTGCTGTTTAAAAAGTCACCTTTTTGTTTTCAGAAAAAAAAAAATCGAGGTCGCTTTCATTTCATGTGCATGTTTTTATTAAAGAATTGTTGGGAAAAGCACAAAACCAGCTCTTGGAAGAGGCTTGAGCCTCCAGTGACTTAGAGAATCCTGCTTGTTCTTGGTAAGGTTTTCTTCTGCAGCTCTTTGAACCTCTTGCAGTTTGATTTCTTTCTGCAGCTTAGAACTTGCTGATACTGGTACTAGAAAGGATGCTGACTTGCTTTCTGGGACTGAGTTTTGGTTTTATTACCTATCTGTAACAGAGGTGATGTGGGCTAAAGGATGCCAAAATCCTTTTTTGAATATATCCTAGTGCATGTTCTTTCTAGTACAGCTGGAAATTTTTGTTGTAAATAATAAAATATTTTAAAATACAAAAAAAGCCATATATGTAAATTATATAAATCATGTCTCCTACTTGAGGTTTAGTGATCATTTCTCAAAATATGCCACTAGATTTAAAATACCTTGATCTGTAGATGTTTTCATTTTAGCTCCTTTTCCTGAGTGATCAGTGATGCAAAATAAAGTTCTGCTTTCTTTCAGGTTGTGCTTTACAAAGCATCTATCACACTCTTCATTCCCTTTTGTTCCCTCAGTCCTTCTCCAAATAAATATTATCAAATGATTCAATAGCTTTGTCATAAGATTTACCTCACCTACACTGCCAGTTATGTCCAACATATATTATTTCAAACTTGGAAAGATACAGTGGCTTTTTCTTTTAACTTGATGTCTGGATATATTATGAAGTGCTTTTAGGAAAGATTTATTTTCATAATGAATTCAGACTTAAACTAATGGCTATACACCTTTTTTACCTTCATAGCTAGTGCTCAACTACTTACTTTCATCTCTTTCCTGGTCTCTTTCTCTCTTGGGATAAGAGTCTTCTCAAAGAATTTTTTTTGAAATAAAATAAGTCAAAAGTCTCCAAATTCTTCTTGTCTCTGCAGGTTTGTGTGATACCTCCGTATATCAACATAAGATACTTGGCAGCTCACTCTGGCAAACTCACTTCTGTTTTTCTTACTTTGGCAGACTGGGCACCATTTTGTTGCCTTTGGTCTTAATGTTGGTATCTTTTAGTCTTCTGATTGAAGTGCACATAAGAGTTGCTCCTAAGAGTCTCTAGGATAATATCCCTCTTTGTCCAGGCAGGATGCCCTCCAGTTATTCCTTCTGTAGCTCTTTATTTCCTTCTGTGGACACACCATTTCCAAAATACTTAAAACAATTGATGCAACGGTTAAAATACAATTCTGAATGTCTTTATATGTCTCTTCAGTTATGTCTTCATATTTAATTTAATTATAAATAACTTGTTTCTCAGTTTCTGTTTCCCCTCATGTCACCTCTTTGCAACAGCTGCAGACAAGAAAAGGAACAATGCTAGATTAATTAATTTCCTAAAGCTTTTTCTTTTCTTGGACGCTACTTGATATTGATGTGTTCCTTGGCAGTATTAGTATTTTCCTTTTCAAGTCTGTATTTCATGCACCAAAAAACCCACCATACAATCCCCTGCTATTTGACTAGAAAATAAAATCCACTACTTCCAGGGCAGAAATGGATGAGTAAATCTTTTCCAGGGAGAAATGGGTAAGTAAATCACTTCTGAAGATAAAGCTGAAGGATCTGTGGTATGTACTCCGCCTTACATCTGCTCCATGTGTTTGTCTCCTCAGCAACCTTCCTTTACAAATGGCATTGAAGAAGTAAAGTACTTGGTATGCTCAGAAAATAATAAATTAGGAGGTGAAAATCAAATCTCTGGGTCTCAATGGAGACTTAACTTCTCATGCTTAACTCTTTTGACATGAGCACATTCACCTCCTTCACCTGGGCTTTCAAAAAAACTAAAATCCCTTCCATGCATTTGTGATGGAAACTCACTGACCTTGCTAAGAGTCCCTCTACTTCTAGACACAGTATCCTCAAATTGCTTTCTGTTGTCATCAGAGATTTTCTTTCTGTTCTGTTGTAATTTTTGCAAACCTGATGTATTTTTTGCTTCATCACTGAATTTTGGAAGAATAGAAATTGGGGCCATTTTTTCAGCTGTACTCAAAGTTGGAAAGAACAGCTACATTTACTGAGGAAATTCAACTATCCTATGAGTGTTAAAATGTATATTTTCTGTGGTCTGTGTGCATGCTGTTCCTTCTTTGCCTATTGCTTAGTGTTGGTAAGTGTCTGATAATTTGTCTTCCTTACACTGATGCTTGGGAGCTCTTTCCTCTCTGGAACAACTAATGTTTAGACAGTTTAGCTGAAATGCATCCCTTTGTTGGCATTAAGGCATCACAGGTAAAATTATAGAGTAGCACAGAGAAACACGACAGAGATAATCAGACTGTCGAGGTTATAATCTGCGCTTTGTGTTCATGGTTACAAGTCAGAGTGACAGAGGGGAACACTAGGGCTAAGGCTTAGGGCACCTGCACTTATAAGCACACAAAGATATGAAAACACTTCAGCATCATTTATGGAAAATGGAAAGTTCTGTATTTCATCTGGTTCATCTGTATCTGTTTTAGCCTTTGGCATGAATGTCCATGCTGCTGAATCACCAGTAGCAGGGCTGGGTCCTGACTGGATGAGGTTTTTTTAGGGGAAATAATAATACAAAAGGTGTGTGTACTTTTTAAATTAAAGAGAATGGAGTATACACAAAAAATCCTCATTCTGCCAAAATATGCTGAAGATGCAGCAGAGAAGTCTCAAGAAACAACACAGTTCTGTTCTGCTACCAATGCTTGAGGACATGAGTAAATATTTTAAAGGACGGGTATGCCTCTTAGAAGTATTTTGAGAAATATGTGTTTGTGTCAGGTAAGAGAAACAAGATTTTTCTTCTGTTTGTGTGTTGGTATTTTGATTTGATTTAGTGTGGAGTTGAGTTTTCAAAATCATGGTTATTTAGGCTTTCTTCTAAGACTTATATGGGTGATTTTTAGCTTCCACTGTGAAAGCAATTTTTTATGTGTGTTCCAGCTCTTACAAACAAGTCAGTTTCACTTTTAATGAAATTTCATGGTAGTTTTCATTGTTGCTGTGAATCAAAGACAAAGTTTACCTTTCACATACAATAAAGATTTTTTTTTTCATTTGTTAGGCATGTCCCGTAGCTGTCTTAAGAGAATGTATATTTGAAGTAAATTAAAAATTGAATAGATAGCACTGAAAACTCCACCCCCTCATCTCTGTACCCAAAACAAATTTCTATTAAAAAGCAGGGGGAAGAAACAGCTTTTTCTCACTCTGCAATTACTATCAGCTTTAGGGTCTTCTGAGTTTATGCAGGCAGTCTAAATGCGGCCGCACTGGAATTATTGTTCTCCTATTTCATCAGCAGTGTGATCAGAAAAAAAGGCATTTCTCAATAGGACAAAGAAAGTATCCTATTATATTCATGGTACAAATCAGAGGACAGACCAGTGTGCAGCCTCTAGGAGAAATTAGTGACACCTTTCAGAAGTGGGTAAAGTTTGATTTATTGTTGCGGTCCAATTGCCAGTGCACTAAAAAGCATAGATTTCGTGGTTTAGTTTTTTCAAGCCCATACATTCCAGTTATAGAGAAAATGTTTGTATAATGAAACAGCAATTTTTAATACCAAATTAACGTGGAAAAGTGTGAATATTTTACTGTCCCCAGGCTCTTTTGGTTTTAATGTATTCACAGATTTGCATGCATGGATTTAATACAAAAATGTGGGGTGAATTCCACGTTCTCCTTTGGAGAGTGCTGTTCTCAACTCTTTGCTAAACTCCATCAGCTCTAAGCTAAGTACAGGCAGCCTCTTTAGCAGCCCCAGCAGCAGTTCTGTACAAAATGGGATTATCATGTACCCACAGAGCAAGCGGGGAGCGTCAAGTGTTGCTGTGCTGAGCAAGAGGCATTACAGGCCCTGAATGGTTTGTTTGCTCTTGCATTAGGGTGAGTGCACACCCCCCTAAAGTGGTGATAGTGTGACTCTCCATCTGTGCCACTAGATGAAGTGGCATCATTTTTAAGCTTTGGTGTTATTTAACTCTGTGCGCTGCCTGATCAATGCATCCGCGTCCAAGTATCTCCAAGATACTTCAGCGTGCCCTTTCTTTGTCAAGACCATCTGCATGAGCATTTCAGTCTATGTAGACAAATGCCAAAAGTGCTAGAGCATTCTACTTAGTCATACAAGACTCTTTAAGGGATTTTAAATTGCTGTTATACAAGCTGATGTCACTTCACTCGGTGTCAGAAGGTTTGATAGGGCTTGCTCTCTGGTAACAACTTCTGGAAGTTTTAAAGAGTGAAGATCTTAGTAGAGCTAGCCCAACTTCTTATTTTTTTATTTTTGTGTGTAGCCTAACAGGCTAGGATGAAAGAGAAGAATTTGTGCATGCTTCTAATGTATTTTGCCATTTTCTGGGTGCTGTGTTCAAGTAGTCATTTTCAGACAATGGAGAAAAAAAAAAGCCCAAAACCCTGAGCAATATTAGTTTTTTTCTGTACAGTATGAATGATGCTAACTATATTTTAATGTAATAGGTTGTCTTGTTTGCATGTCAGTTTCTCCAGGCATTCCCTTTTAGTGATCTCCTGTATTCCTTAGGAAAATTGCAGCTGGTGATACAATTGCCTTGCATTTATGAATGTGTCTGAAATGGGCCACTTTAAATAAGTTAGCCACGTTTTAATGTTGTTACTCCACTGGGCTCAGCATGTACCAAAATACCCTTTCAGGTAAGGGCAGGTGTTGCTCTGCTTGCATAGCAGAGAATGGGTGGCAAAGAACAGTTTCTTGGATGGATTATAATTATTTTACTCCATCTAACTATATCTATCCATGTCTTGAGACAGGGAAGGATGGACTTTCTAGTCTTTTCCACTCCTGTAGAATTGGAGAGAACATGCAATGTTTCCAGTGTGAAGAAGGAATCCAGCAGCAGTCTGCCAAGTTAG
The DNA here is from genome assembly GCA_013401135.1 of Cettia cetti. NCBI lineage: Eukaryota > Metazoa > Chordata > Aves > Passeriformes > Sylviidae > Cettia > Cettia cetti. The sequence goes on from VZUI01077091.1 coordinate 27,022, forward strand.
TTTTTTTTAGTGGTTTTTTTGGTTTTTTTTTTTTTTTTTTTTTTTTTTTTTTTTTTTTTTTTTTTTTTTTTTTTTTTTTTTGGTTTTTTTTTTTTTTTTTTTTTTTTTTTTTTTTTTTTTTGAGACTGGCCTGATTCCTTTGAAGCTCTGGTAGTGCTTGCTTGCTTTGAAGCACCTGATTCTGCCCTCTCAGTTTTGGAGGTTCTCCTGCTGCTGTTTAAATTCTTGATCAAGCTTGGCTGGACTGCTTGGCTGGAGACTGACCAATCTGATGGAATAAGTCTTTTTTTTTTTAATAACTTGTTGCCTTTTTTTTTTTCTTGCTGTATTTTTGACCATGGCTTGAATGTTCAGTTCTAGTCTGTCCCCATAGGGAAAATTGACAGTTGCTGCTTCTTTTCAGTAGAACTCGTACAAACTTATTCTGCATTAGGAATCTGAAGAGATCCAAAAAAATTAATTCTGGTCTTATCCTAAAAAATAAAACAATTCACTTGAGTATTTTTTCAAGTTGAGGCACAATGAGAGTAAACACTGTAGGTAAAATCTGAATTTCTCATACACTAGTTGGGAAGGAAAAAAAAAACCAACTTCTATAGTATTTAAAGGCTACCATAGCAACATGAGTAGAAGGAGAAATAAGTCAATCTGCTAGATTAGATAATGATGGGCTCTAGGTGCTGGCCTTCTGTCAGTGTCATAGCAGATGTTTTGGTAAGGCAATATTGTTCAGCAGCTCTTTGTTCAGTAGGTGACATACTGCAAAGTGGGGAAAAAAACCTGTTGCTTGTAGTAACCTGACCCCAGTGGAGAGGTGGGAAACCTCTGCTGAAAGGTTTGAAAAATCTGTGCTGAAAGGACCTGGGGCATTGTCTGCATGATGATGTTTTATTTAAATCAGTAGATGGTATGAAAAGAGTTTTTCTGGTATTGACAAGTAGAAAACAGTATGGTGTGAGATGCTTGGGGAAAAGACTTGGTCTCACAATAAGCAGTTCTGTGGCAGAATTGCTCAGTTACCCAAAGCCAAGATGAGGCAGAGGTGCATGGCATTCCATTAGCCTGAAGAGTAGTGCTGTGGAGAGAAGCAGTTTTGGACTGATCCTAGTAGCTCTTCCCAATCCACAGGTCACGGCAGTTAGATTGCCTCCTTCTAAAAATTAAAATCTAATTTGGCCTCACATGAGTAACTGAACAGTCCATTTAAAAAAAAATTGTTTTGCTAAGCATTTCATTGTCCAGAGTGGTAAACAAAGGGGTGGTTTCACAAATGTGCTGTCTGAATGGGATAAAACTCTGTGACTTTTATGGGCATTTTGGAATACTCAGCACCACAGCTGAACAGATTCAATGATAATGACCTTTCTAGCCCATATTTGGACTTAAATATGTATGTCCAACATTGAAATAAATTTTTGGTTGGTAAGAATATTAGAAACATCATTAAAGTCTGGAAGGGACTCAATTCATTAAGTCTTACCCAAAATTATGCTTTCCCATGCTTGCTTCTCTAAGATGCCCCAAATTTTTTGTATAATTGCCTGGTTACTTGGATAAGGTACTGATATAACTGAAAAAAATTGCATCCAAAGAAGTGAGTAGGCTGACTGCCCCTCAGAACCCCAAATTAAACCAGTTTGACCCTCTGAATAAACCACACTTAAGGTGTTAACCAATAAATTATACCAATGCTACTGAAAAACCAACCCAAAAGCAGCAAATCTAGAACTACTGATTATTTTTCTACAGATTCTTGGCTTTTGCTCATGCACTGTGTTTCTTCCAAGAGAGAAACCTGATCCTTGGTGAAATCTGTTGTGCTTATGCCATTGTTTTCACGGGAATTAACTTTATATGGTTGAGACAAGTGACAAAAATGCCTGCCAATCTCAATTTACAAATTTTAAATTATACCCTCTATGTCCCTGTGTGTCAAAGAAAACACCACTAAGAGGAATCATGTTGGTGGGCAGATAGCTGGTGAATAAGAATCTTGATAGAAACAGTTTGGGTTTGGATATTTTCTTGCTGTCATTAGGATCTCAGTCTGTACAACAAGCTAGTGCTTTTCCTTGAGAAATATATACCATAAAGCAAACAAAATACTCTTCTCTATTAAAGCGTTAGTCAGCACAGGGCTCTGAAAAAGGCTGCCATAAAGAGTCATATTGGCTGAATTTTAATAGCTCATGCCTTGTAAACACTGAAATTGGATATGTCACTGAAAGCTGCTCTTTGGCAGTTTCAGCTTGCATGACCTGCATTTACTCAGCAGATCACTACGGGTCCTGCTGATCTTCCCCTGACACCACTTGAATAAGATCTTTCTAATGGACACTTTTTTTTTTTCTTATTTTACTTACTTTTCCTCCCCCCACCACCATGTATTAGGTATTAATGTGCTTCCCTTGGAAACTGGAGCATGCATTTCATCTCCTGCTATTTCCCTCTTCAGCAAATTTATTTTAGTGCCACAGCAAGGGAATGCTATCTTGTGCTGCTTGGTGGTGTAATACTCAAATGGGTGATGTGCTTGAAGCTGCCATATTGTGCATTGGCAAAAACGAAGAAAAAGGGTAAAAAGAGTCTTATTTTTTTTGAGAGAATTTAGCCCTGAAGGCACTCTGTATCCTGTAGCTGCCCTGGTCTATCAAGGGGAGCTTAGCAGCAAGATACAACCTTAAAATTCAGATGGCAGCAAGTTTCTGATTTTTCTAGCTGGCAGAATCTGGGGTGCAGCTCAGGCAGACCATGCTGAGCAGCTCTTTGCTTGGCTCTAACACACACTGTTCAGCTCAGCCTCTTCCATGCAGCTGGAAGTGTTCTCTAGTGAGGATGGCATGAAAAGTGTGTGGGGGATGCTGTCTGTGCCAAAGTATGGACTTTTGAGGTGTACTGCATTTTAAATTTGCCTTCAAATCAGCTACTCATACCTAAAAAGATACACTCATGAAGCTGTTTTGCCTGGGAGAGATTTTTTATAACATACCATGTGGTGAGAACAGATTGGCATTGGAAAAATGACATCACAGCTGATTTATGGGGTCAAAAAAAGAAGAAAACTGTGTGAGGAATCTTTCTGCTATAGGTTTACTCAACAATGTTGAACATAATGAAAGCTGCTGTAGGGTTTAGGTTTTATCAACGGGTCTCTAATCCCAGCAATCCTGCTGTGACATGCAGAGCAGCAGTAAAAAAATCATGATAGAAGCTCAGTTTTTCTCTTGTGCACCTAACTATGAACCTAACTATGAGTTTGTTTTACTATTGTTTCAGACTAGATATTACAGTCTATCTAACTTAGTTATTAGAGTCAGTGAAATTATATTTGGAAGGGATCTCTCAGAACAGCCAACAGTTTGAGGTCAAAACCCAACAAGAATGACAACTGATGAGTTCCTGTCTGATTTGGATCAGGATTTCTGAAGCAGAATCTCCCCAGAAGGGTCACAGCTTTGGTTTTTGGGCATAGCTTTCAGGGAAATTGTCTGCGGTATTTGGGAAGGGAACTCCTCCTTCTGTGCTTATGCTTGTTTTTAACCAGTGTTCCTTACTAACAAAGGTCTTCCCTAATTCAGTTTTTAGGATATGTAATTGTACTGCCTGAATCATTATTCTTCCCAGTCAGATCAGTACCCTGTCTCTCAAAGAAAGGGCTAAATTTTGGTACTGGCTAGATAATTGCAGATTATGCTACCTGTATGTACTTGTTCTTTGTAGATTGACCTAGCTCTCAAGCGTAGGAATTTTATTCCAACAATGTCACTTTTGATCTGAAAGAAGATATGAGATGTTGAGCTCTGAGCTGGTAGCACAGCAGAGTTTTCAATTGGCATTGGCAGGGATTGGCAGTGATTTTGTGATAGTCTTTGACAGCAATAGGGGATTTATATCTCGCTTCTAATGGCGAAATGTATATTACAGATGAAATGTTTTACTCAGCAGTATTCCTTTTGAACATTGGGTTCTTCAGTTGGTTCTTCAGTTTAGGTTTTTCCCAGGCTATGTTTGGACTCTTAGAACTTGGAAGGGTGGCATGATTTGGTACTATGCACGTTGCTGCTGTGACAGTGGAGATGTCAGCTGTGTTCTCAAAAGCCAGATCTTTGCTACTGGTTAAATATTCAAAGATGTTGCAACAGTTCAGTTCATAAAGCCATAAAGATAATTATGTTGAAGAATGTTCATAACTAACTCTTAAAAAGAGATCCAATATCTTGGGCTGTTTAAGTAAATGATTAGGGGAAAGAAAATGCCACACTGGAAACTTCTTTAACCTTCTCACATCTTTAGTGCGAGTAAGATGCTACAAAGCTGCTTGATTTGGAAACAAATTTACAGAAGTAATTGGCATATATGTGCATATAAATAGGAATAAATGCATTTAAATGGCCATCTTCCAGCCTATATTTAGCAGTGGATCGAGTGCAGAATGCTCTTTCAATATCCTTTATTTCCTTTGGAATGTTACTTTGCATGACGAGTTCCTCTCTGTAGATTGTTCTGTTAACTTTCTTCCATCTGTATCTCCCTTTAGCCCCAGGCTGTTAAAAATGAGACAGTTTTTGAATGAATAATGCTTATGTGATGACTTTTTTATATGATTAAAGAAAGTGTGGGATGATATTTTGGTACCTTTTTTTTTTCCCCACTTCACTAATGATGATATATAGACTGTAAGATTTTCTAAGGAGGAAAAAAGGAATAATACTCTTCCTGTTTGATCCTATTCCTTGGTAGGAATCAGGTCCTGTTTTGCCTTTGTTCATTTGGGCTCAAGGTTTTTCTAAATATAGCTGATACCTGCCTTAATATGGATTCAGTTGGAGGAAAATGTTAGCTGTACTTCTGCAAAATTAGAAGTATCCTCTAACTTGAACATGTAGAAAGAAATATCACAAATGTAATTGACATGAAAATCTTTAAATTTAAAAGCTTGATCTCCCTTAATTCAGTATCGGGTTACAATTAATAGCAGTGGTATTTTGCTGCTGAACTCAAACCTGCTATTAATACTGTATTTCAGTAATAGAGGCTGTATAGATCTCTGCTGACAGGGTTTGTGAGTGTCAACATAAAGAAATGAACATTTTTTCAAAACTACCTGTAGCTCATATTACATTTGGCCTTTCAGTTATCCAAGCAACTAACGATGTGAAAGTTAGTTGTTTAATGGAACAGGCTTTCAAGGGTTTTATTAATTATTCAAAGGATAATAAAGGCAAAGTCAGAAAATGTAATGTTAAACAATGGATCTACTTCATACCCCTGACACCCTATGGAGCTATTTTGAAGTTAATGAGTCTCTTTGTTTCACCCTTATCCGTCTAAAAGAAAAGTAAACAAAACCGGTGAACTACCCTCAAATAAATGTTTTCATTGACTTTAATGGAGCTGTTGGCATTAGTAAATCTAACTGTGATTTAAAGTGTTAGCAGTCTGTCCTCCCAGTTTGTGTGCTGTTCAGTTAAATGTTGAGAAATGGATAGGCATACAGGCAGCCAAAGCTTTAGGTAACGGAGGGAAATATTTTAAAGTAGTTGGAAGCTTTCGGGAGTTCAAACTTTCAAAAAACCCAAACCAAACAAAACAAACAAAAAAAAAAACAAAAACCAAAAACCACCCCAAAACCAAACAGAAACAAAACAAAAAATACCAACCCCCCCTAAAACAGCAAACAAAACAGAAACCACAAGTTTTTTGTTCCACTTGGAGAACACCAGGGTTGTTCTGTGACTGGGAACATCCAGTCATAGAATTAATCCTCCTTCCTTTGTTTAATGGAAGCCCTTATTTACTTTAGATATTCAAGGGAGTACAGAATAGAATTTAAGGTATTGGTCAAGGTTTAATAAAATAAATACTAAATGGGGAAAGCAAGCAAAGGCTTCAAAACCTTTCAGCTGTTGTCATGGAGTCTTATCTATTTCCCCCTTGTTCAAAGCTCTGGATTTGACTTAACAGAGTCCTCCAGCATTTTGGTGCAGTGTTGGCTGACAAAACACTTGGGTGATGTAGAACAGATGGAGCTTGGTGTGATCTTCACCTTCCCTTCAGCAGAGCAAACCAGATGATTTTGTTAGGCCACCAGAACCACATCTCAGTGACTGCTCTGAACTTGCTTGTGGGAGCATATGAAGTGTGTGCAGGCATGCACAGCTGTCCATCACCTGAGGCCTGCTGGCATTGTGCCCAGGGATGGCATTTGTTGCTGACCCCTGGCCCTGTGTGGTGGCAGTGGGGAGGGATCTCTGGGTGCTCTGTCACTGGCACTCTGCTTTTTTTTTTTTTTTTTGGGAGAGATAAGCTCAAAATTTGTAGTCTGAGTTAGAATTTATCTGGTGTGTTTGAGAGAAACTTGAAATTAATTTAGAGACTGAGAGGCAATGGTAGAGAGTCATTAAATTTTTCATGAGCAGAAATGATCAGGCACATCACTTTGTTCATCACATTTGTGTCTAGTCTTTTTTTTTATACCTGTGTCTTTCCCATTCTCTGATTAAGATTTGTAGGCATACAAAGACCTTTAGAATTATGGCCCTGATGTGAACTTATTTTCTTATAGCTGTGCTGTGTAGTTGGTAAGGTCAGAGAACAGTGAGTTGTGGTGACTTCAGCCTTTCAAGGAAACTATTTGCAGTGATCTTTAAAAACAAACAATTTTCTCTGTGTGGAATGAGTAGGTCTTGGTTCAATTGCTGGTAAAGGAATGAAAACATTGCGTATCAGATAACAGCACAGTTGGGATTTTTCCACGTAGTTCAGGGTCTCTGTGTTAATCTCAGACATTTAAGAGAGTAATAAGAGGGATTATTTTTATTCATTTATTCATTCTCTAAAGACATTTCATTCACAGTAGATTCAGGTACACTGACAAGAAGAGGCTTTGGTGATATGTCTGCAGAGTTCAGATGTGATTTGCTGTACATATTGGACTACTTACACTGGAAAACTCTCAGAGAAAAGCCTGAACCTATATATTTCTCCTGAGACCCATGGAATATATTTGATTTTCTAGAGGAACTGAAGTTTTTAACTCTTTCTCTAACATATTGTGGTGAGAGAATTCGGTGTGAGTCCTGAGGGAGGTGTGGTTAATTATTGCAAACCAAAGTAACGAGTGATACTAGTTACAGAGGGATTGAAGGATAGCAGTAATAAAAATGACATTGATGCATCAATAATAGAGTTGTTCTTGCCATGCTTATCGACTTTAGTTACAGCCTCATAGAAGAGATTTGTTCATACACTCTGATTAAAAACCTCCCAAGTTTTGATTTTGTGCTGTTACACTGTTTGTTTTATGTTGGGTGTTGCGCACTTATACTTGAAATGTTTGCTTAGAAACAGCACAGAAGTGTAATGCCCTTCATCTGTAATAGCTTTATGTTTTAAAACCAGCTAAGGAATGTCTGTCTTTGTACAAGTGTGTGTATATAATCATATTTGTCTCCTGCCATCTCCCAGTTGATGCTGTTGGACCCTTTTCCAGCATGTCAAGCAAGCTATTAACATGCACTTCAGTTTATAAACATCCTGGTAATTATGTTTCTGATTTCCTACATCTGTGAAATACAATAGACTAAGACTTTTTGGTTTAAAAACACGGTGTAGGATTATTTGGAAATGAAAGTCACAACTGAAACTGTGTTCTCAATGTCTTTTAATCTGTACTGAATATTCAGGAGATTTTTTTTACAACTCCCAACTTTCATCTAGCACTTAAATACTGAGCCCATTCTGGGCTTCTCAAAACATTTCCCACTGGTCCTCCACTGCACCTGCTGTGCTGCCATCAGCCATTAATGTTCAGACGAAGCCAACAGCTTGTTAGGACGTGTCTGAGACATTCAGCAGTGCAGATGGCATGTTCTGTCTGCCTCTACCTGTAACATCTGGCAGCAGTCAGATGTGAGAAAGCCCAAATGAGAAGGAGGGAGATAATGTTTTTAAGTTGAATCAAATAAATGATTTTTTTTTCAGGCAAATTATTGCAGTTTGCTTGAGGTCATGAAGAAGAAAAACAAACATGTGAATGGAGGGCAGAATTAGCTTGCTTGGTTGAATTAATTAAATGAATTTATATATTGTGTGGACTTCCAATTCAATTTTTGAGAAATTCTGTAAGTTAGTTTAGAGCTTAACAGATCAATGCTGTAGTACCTAGGGAGTTTTCTCCTTAACTAGCCCCAAGAATCTATCAAACTACACACTAGGCATATGGCTGGAAGAAGTTTTTTCTATGCTGCTAGTAGCTTTGCTGTTGGTCTTAATGCAGTTTTAAAATGATTTTTAATTGTATTTGGGATTATTCAGATCAGATTTAAATGGCATTGTTTCCTTCTAAATGGCCTTGGTGTTATGAAGAGCCTGACGATACAATGGCTGACCTTTCCATCTCATCACATGGACAAGAATATTCAAATTTATTTCTTTCTGAATCAAACACTCATACCTTATTCTTCAAAAATCCCTAGTGTGGCAAGGTGCAGTGTATTGTCCTTCACAAAGCTTGTACCATGTAAAAAACTAGAGCTTGGTAAATAGCAAGTACATGTATGCAAAAACAGAATCTGTGCCACAGAGAACCAATAACCTGCATAATTCTCAATCATCTCAGTTTTGACTGGAGACTATTTTGTGTTCCTGATTTTTGTCAGTTAAGAAGGTGAGAGACTTTGGCTTCTGAGTGATTTGGCTGTCTTTTCCCTCCACTCTCCCATTTTCCTTCAGTTCTTAAACTGTCTTGGTCTCGATCCATGAACACTTTTGCTCTCTGCGGTTTCAAACTGGGAGGGGGCAGTGAGCTCTGAGCATAGCATTGGATGGGATGGAACATCCCTCTGACCAACTCGAGCCACCCATCCTGTGTCCTCACTCAGCTTCTTTCTTACTCTCTACTTGTTGGGGAGAGGAGGGGAAGAGAGTGGGAAACAGGGGAAGTCTTGGTGATTCATAAAATGTGATTTCCCACCCCCAGCTTTGTTGTGTTCACTTCATAAACAGCCACAGCAATGTTGTGTTACCTGCACAGTTTTAGCCACAAACTCAAAACACAGCACCAAATGGGCTGTTGTGAAGAAAGTTAATTCTGTCCCAGCCAGATGGATAGGAAACTCTGTCCAAGTTAAAGATAAACAGATCTTGTATAGATTTAACAAGGCGCTTTTTCCTCTTGTGTTGACAAAGCATGCTGGAAAGTGCTGAATTGTGGAGGAGAGGTGAATAAGATTACGGTGCAGTGGACACAATGAAGCTGTAAGGCCCCACTCCAACCCCCCAACTTTTACCAAGCACAAGAAAATTCACTAGATTTGAAAGATGGATCATGTCAATAAATATTAAGATTTGTTGGCCTGCCAAAGAAGGAGGAACAGAATAACATGGCTTTTCATCTACAACAATTTTTGACAGTGCTAATGAGTGCTGAACAAGAAGTGAGGAGGATGGATTTCTGATATCAAAACCAGCTCCTGTGTAAAGATCTCATCCAGTTACTTGCAAAGTCTATTTGCTTTCAGAGTAAATAACAGACATTTTTAGATATCGTTTATTTTTTCAGATTCAGTACAGTAGAATCTTGACAACAATAAAATGTGACACCATTAGTCACCCTTAAGTTTTGAAGGGCTATTAGTAGAGGCATATTTTGTGTTAGCAATTATGAGGTTAAGACAAAGATTTCTTGGAAGTCCAATGTTCACTTTTTTGCATTTAATCTTCTAAGTCTGTTTTTGAGACTGCAAAGTCATCAGGTAGTTCTTCAGCCTGGTGGTATGAGAACAGAGTTTTAATTAATGCTTCAGCAGTAAAAATGTGTCAGTGGCCTGAGTCTTTTGCATCCTTGAAGTAGCTGTCTTCATTCTCATTTGAGTTGTGATTTTCTGCCTTTTACACATCCTGTTTTCTCTAGAGTAAGAACTAGACTACTTTAGAAACAATGGCAGTCTATCACCTAAAGCAAGACATGCAGATAATTTGCATTTTGAACCGCTGACCTGCTTGCAGGCCTCATTTTCTCTCTCACTGAAAAGCTCCAAAAATGCCTGTTATAACCTTACAGCTGCTACAAAAGGAACAAGGAAATATGTAAAGCAGGGTACCAGGCCTCCTCCTGTCAGTACAGCTGAGCAGACTCAGCTATTGTCAGGTAAGTAGATACTGGTGCTACTACACTTACAAACCTGATGCTCCTAATCAAAGTCAAGTGTTTGCCACTTCTCTGAGTGGAGGAGTTTGACAGCCTCAGTTAAAAGTGACGGAAACAATAAGAAAACAAGCAGGTTGTTGGGAAGGAGAAATGAAGAGAAAAAACCCCAAAGAAATAGTCACAGGGGCAAATTTGTTTGTTTTTTATTTGATTCTGTTTAATAAACTATAAACTCTCAGACTTTGACAGTGCAGCAACCAAAAAGTGATCCCATCTGTGTAACAAATCCTTTGTCTTCAGCATTCTCATAGTGACCAGGATAGGGGTTAGGAGGAAAATGGGCATACCTGCCACATCCAGGGGGAATAACTAAAAATCTGCAGGCTTGTTGCTCTTCTCTTTTATATTTTATTTAAAAAACAAAGGTTTCCTCATATAGTTCCTTTTTTTCTCTCTCTGTGAACTGTAGTGATTTTTTAAAAATTAGAAACAGAAATATAATTTGATTGTGCAGAAAAATACAATATGTGCCAAATGATTGATCACTTTTGGCCTCAAAATCCTCAGGCAACTATTTTGCAGTGCATTTTAAGAGTAGTTTTGAAGATAAAAACAGATCATCACGATCTGTGGCAATTAGCAGATAACAATCAGCTCTGTACCCTGGATATGTAGCAAAGCTGGATTTTAGAACCAAAGGGAACACTAAATTTCCCCTTGCAGCTCATGATTCAGTCCTTCTGTGTAGGAAGGCAGCAGCAGAGAAGCTGATTTGTGGGATACAGTTTCATGACATGTTGTGGTTTAACCCAACAGTAACTCAGTCCCTTTACTGCTGGCCCACTCTTATCCAGCAGGAAAGAGTAAAAAGTGAGAAAACTTGTGGCTTGAGATGAAAACAGCTGAACGGATACACCAAAAGCTGTGCATGCAAGCAGAGCAAAACAAGGAATAAATTTATTCCTTCCCAAGGGCAGGCAGGGGCTCAGCCATCCCAGGAAAGCAGGGTTTCATCACACATAGTGGTGACCTGACTTTCTATTCTATCTATATGGATCATCCTATGGAACATTCCTTGAGTCAGTTGGGATCAGATGTCCCAGCTGTGTCCCCTACAAACCCCTTGAACACCTCCAGCTTACTCACTGGTGAGATAAGGAGAGGAAAAGGCCTTGATTCTGTGTATGTGCTGCTTAGCAATAACAGAAACACTGCTGCCTCATTAACCTGTGTGCAGCACAAACCCTGAACATGGCCCCGTGCTCACTGCTCTAATGAAAATTAGCTCTACCCCAGACAAAACCTGTACCTGATACAGTATAGGATGTTGCCCCGCCCCTGGTTATTTATTTATGCCTTCCCTCTGAAGGGGAGATGTAGTTTATTATGAAATGGTTGTCAATGTGGTTTTTAAAAAGCCCATACTGCTTCTAATAGGGTACTGAGTGTTGGTTTCTGTTTGGTCTTGTTTGGGTTACAGTGCCACCTGCCCAAGTGAAGATCCAGGGACATTTGTTTACATGCTTTTTAAAGGACTGCTCTCAATGAAGAAGTTTGGGGGCTACGTGCATGAGATCCATGCAAGCTTTTCTTCAGGCCTAGTGTAGCAAGAATAACTCCAACCTCCTACTTCTGGAGAGATGAGTTTGATTGCTTTTTCTGAGCAGGATCTTTCAGACCCAAAGAACAGCTGCTGTGCATGAAGTCTTGCTTATTAAACTACATTAGGTGATTCTGCTCAGTTTTCTCTACACCCTGCCTCACCTGGACATTCATGACTCAGTGGGAGCAGCACATTTCTGTGCATGTCTCTTTCTTGCTTAAAAAGCTAGATTGTATTACAGCTTTCTAAAATGCTTTTAATCTAGAAAATATGTTTTCATCAAATGTTTATATGACAGAACAGAAGTCAGCTTTACATAAATACATGGCTCATATTCATGCATAGGAGGTAAATGTTTTTGGTATGGGACCTTCTGTAAATGTCAGTCCTGGAGGTAATTTTAGTAGCATGTGGTAAGGTTGGCAGCTTCATCTGCTGTAATGTAAAGGCCCTTTGCCAAGTTTGCAAAAAGAAACATCCTGAGCTCTGAACTGATGACTTAGTCATGCTTAATCTTAAGGGCAGACACCCAGGGGGGAAAAAGACCCTGTTTAAGGAGCTTCTGGTAGAATATGGTAAGAGGGTTTATCCTTGGCAGCAGAGCCAGAGCACACTGGGAATTCCAGACTCAGGTCTGTGCTTCTGCCCAGAGGCTTTTTGAGTGGAAGGGTGGGGTGTGCAGGAGCCCTCAGTGCTCTTCTCTTGAGGCGTGATGGGTTTCAGCGTGCTGCTGAGGAAGGATGTGTGTCACCTGGCACCAGGGAGCTGCTGTGCCATTTGCTACATGAACATCACTGACTTTGTTTCACAGAATTTCTGGTAACAATAGTCTTTCCTAAACAGGGTAGTGCTCTCAAGAGGCATAAACCAGTATGTTATTGTATCCCCAATTCATCATTCTAATGTGATCGTGCAGTAAGAAAAAGATGCAGCAGAATTTCAAGCACTGAACTTACTGTTGCTTTTTTTTTTCTTTTTTCCTTCAGCAATGAAATTTGTAATCAGCATGTTCAAGATGCTAAAGAGAATGTGAGCACGTTAAAACTCTCCAAATGTCAAAATGATCTTGCAGTTGTCATTGGTTGTTCACATTAGGGAGCATATTTACTACTTGGTAAGTTTCTTGCTGTCACAAAATAGAGCAGAGAAATATTGAAGGACATCATTCAAATCTGCAGACCAGCAGGGGTTGATGCTAAAGGCCATAACTTTCTATAACTGTTAAAAGCATCAATTCATGACAATTGGTGCAAATGTTGCTTGCTCTGGCCATGTTTATCTAAAAAAATCTTGTATATTAGAAGATTATAAAATAAGATTTAAAAGAAACATCTTAATAGTGTTACTAGTCTTCTGAAAGACAACGTAGAAAATCACATAAATAGTTTTACATTAGGATATGTATTCTTATTATATTAATGGACTTTAGAGCAAGAAAAACATTCAGGGTGATCTCAAGGTAGTACACTTGCTTGACTGATATCTTATTAAAGTTCCAAGGTGTTCCTTTATCTAAAGAAGCATAATTAAGAAAAACTAAATCTCAATAGTTTTCTTCATAGAGGTAAACTGTGTTGCAAATGTGTTACCTAATTGTTAAGTCATTATTTGAAAAGACTATAGAGATCTATCACTCCAAAATGAAAGAAGAGATCTCGTATATTTTTAGGACACAATCTTCTGATCATTAGAGTATTCTTAGACATTAGTCATGAGCAAAAAATATGTTTTGAATATAATTGCAACAGCATGAATACTGATGAAAGATTAGGGTACCGTTGTGTAGCCAGAAGAATTACTGATTCATATTTTAACACTGATTTCTTTGGAGGATGAATACATGTAGTAGATAAGAACAAAAGCTCAGCTGGGTGGAGCATGGTGTTAATGAGGCAAAGGCTGTGGGTTTGATCCCCACATGGGCCATTCACTTGAGCTGACTCGATGGCCCTTGTGGGTCCCTTCCAACCCAGAATATTCTGTGATTCTGTTTGCATGCTGGCAGTCACAGTCAGTTCCCTTGGGAGATACCAATGTCTTCTTGAATTCTGGTGTAACTATCCTGTAATTTTTAGAGTGGTATTATTCATAGTAGCCTAACAAAGTATATTCATGTTAGATGAGCCTGTTTACTCTGTCTGCAAAAGACAGTTAACAGGCAGCTTACCTTAAAACAAACAAACAAAAAAAACCCCTATAGAGTTACTACCCAAAGGGTACCAAAACTCCTATTACCTTAAGAGAAAATGCAGAAGAGAAAGACAGAGTGATTGTCTTCTATCACATGGCATCTAATTTAATCCAGTTGAAGCTGGTGTCTGATAAACATGCACTTTTTTCTAAGGATCAACAGCATGGTAAAAAAAAAAAAATAGACCTTGTTCTGTTGATATGTTTTATATATCTGCTGTTGACACACAAGACACACCCTCTTTCTCCTTTCAAAAATTTCTCAGTCATCTCTCAGCCATGACTGGACCTTGGAAAAACATCCTATAAATGAAGGAAATTAAGATTTCTGCTGTCCTAGAACAAGGTCATTCTCCCCTTTCTTTTTGGCTCGAGTATTTTCTAGGGAATAGAAAGGCACATTTCTAATACTGTAAGCTGGATAATTATGAAGCCTGATCTACCAGTAGCTTCACTGACTGTAAAAATACTGTTTAATGGTGACAGGAACAGTCTGTGAACTGTGAAGTGGTAGCATATATATTTTTTTTCCTGCTGTTCTAGGTAACTGTTAAAGAGCCTTGTCCCTTGGCGAGCAGGGTGGTGACCTGCACTCCTGAGACAACCAGAGGAACAAATCTTGTCTTCTGCATCTGCACTGAAGCCACTTACATAACCTTTAGTAAAAAATATTACCTGAAATCCAGTAAGGCATAAATTCATCAATTAAGTCCATAGTGAATAATCTTTAATAGTCTCATTTTCTCTACAGATGCAGAATGTGTGTGGGTTGATCAGAGTAACATGTTTGACTCAATCAAAGTATATGCCTTGGTTACTGAATATGGATAACTCCTTGGTAGCTTTCAGTCTGTTCTGTTAATTAATCATCTTGCTAGTTGAAAATTGGTACCTTTTTTAAAATGAAAGCCCTTCATTTTAACATTACAGACTGTTTACTGAAGAGTTGTCATGACAAAATGCATCTATTAAACTCCCAAATTCTCCTACTATTTCAAGTGGTCCTTATTTCTAAGGACAAGAGTAATTTTCTACTGCTGAAGCTTTAAGAAATTCCATAAAGCATAAAAAATTATGACAGTTCCTATAGGTAGATCAAGTAAGGATTTTGTGTAAGAGTTTTTATCTATTTTTGTGGAGGCTGGAAGTAACTCTCAATTTTTCTTCACTGATTTTTTTTTTTAAGTGGCTTCTTGAACCTTATTCAGGGGATGAATCAAAGGGATGCCAGTGGCCTGACTTTGTGTGTTGCAGTGGGTGATGTTGGAAGTTTGTAGCTGCCCCTTGTTGCACTCTAACACTTGGCCAGTGTGGGATTGATCCGAGGATTAGCTCTGTGTTGTCCATTTGCTCGAAGCCAATTTCCATGTTCTTGTCAGAGGTTTGACTGGGCGTGCTGCAGCCAGCACTGTGAAGGCAGAAACTGCTTTAAGTGGAACTAGATGAGCCCAGTAGCCTTTTCCTTAAAGGAAGTTGATACCAGCTCCTTTGGAAAAAAACCAACCAAAACTCCTCAAGGTCTTTTTCCCTGGCAATAGGGAGAGATTTTGTTAATTGTTGGAAAATGCTTCCATCTCTTCAAAGTCTAGTCATGCTAATTCTCAGAGTTAAGCACTAGTTTTGTTGAACCACATCTTATTATCCATTTGTCTGCTGAAATGCTGCACGTGGGATGTGCATGCATGTTATTCAATCCCTGATAGGCAGGTGCCTCATCCTTTGGTAGGCAATTAGATTTTTACTTGGAAATTACCTTTCATTCAAAACAGATTAGGTGAAAACAAACTAAACTACCTGCAGCGTTCCAAATAGATTGTATGGGTATTAATGTTTTTAGACTTTAGTGGAGAAATAAGGAAAGCATTTCTACACTGAAGTAAAATTGGAAAGATTACTCTCTGTTCCTGCATTCCTCTGACCTCCTGAGCTGCCTCCCTGACCAGAGTGCCAGAGTGCATCTCCTAGACAAAATTTCCTGTTGGTAAATTCTAAACTGCTTCAGAAACTCCCTTGAAGTCTTCCTTGGGTTCAGTTTAAACTCCCTCTTCCTCTAGGGCTTACTGATTTTATGGAAGTGAGAGATGCTTCAAAGCCCTGACGAATGAAAGACTCTAGTGTGCTTTTGGAGATGCAAACAGTGGCACAGCAGCCCAGAGGCCACGGCCAGCAGTCAGATCCATGAAGTGCATCCCCTGGCCTGCCTACCCCCACTTAGCACTTTAGTCAATGCCTGTATCCATGAACACATTGATGAACATGCAGGGATGCTCTAAATGATGTTATCTGGATGATATGAGCAGGATGGGATTGTTACTAGCTCTTGGTTGGGACAAGATGTAGCTGTGGTTTGTAAACTTGAGGATGCCAGGTTTGGAAAGAGAGAGTCAGTCTCTAAGGGACAACATCTTTCCCCACAAAGCAACAACTGGGATGGCAACTTTGCTTAGGACCTCACTTAAAAATGAGTAGATGTTTGACTCTGAGTAGCAATGCTGAAGTGTTAATAGCTTGGAAATGTTGTAAAATAAAGTCACGCAATGTCCCCTTACCTTGCTTGTAATTTAATTTGGGAGTTTTGATAAGGCTTTTTTTTTTTTTTTCTTTCCCCCACTTAGTAGGTTAAGAATGTCTTCTAAAAAGACTAAGTAGAAAAATTGCTAATATCAACAAAACTGTACTTTTCTATCATGTCAGAGATAAATTCCCAGTATTTCCTGGCAAGGACATGAAAGCAAGCAATTATCTATATATGAACCATGTGTTTTGGAATGCAGGTGCTATACTGGAAACACTTGAAAAAAAGATTATTTTCTGTTATGACTGTTCCTATTTTAGCAACTGCTAGTAAACTTGAAGTATGTCCTTGATCCTCTAGTCCTTAAACAATGCACTCTTCTATCTTAGCTAGAAGTACATGTTGGAAAAGAATAGGGATGAAGAAGAATTTGCAGGAAAAATAATTTGACATTAGCACGGAGGCATGCTGGGGATTGGCAAAGTAGCAGTGCTTTTTCTTGGGATTCTATTTTTGGTATACATTTCCTTTAATGCAAAGAAGCCTGCATATATAACTGTTTGAAAATTATTTTAAAATGGAGATGCACATCATCTGAACTACTTGCAAACAAGTTTAATTTATTCTTCAGTGTATTAACTTGGTTCTAATCACTGAATTCCACATGACTGAGTTGAAAGGATGATCATGCACCCCTGTTTCTTCCCTAAATTTTAATTTCTTAGTGTGCTTCAAAACCTGAACTGCTTAGACACACAGTACTTGACCTTTAAAACTACAGTCAGGGGAATCATGACCACGAATGAAACCATACAATTATTTGTCTAAAATGTTTGTATAAACATTAGAAGCCACGTAAGAACAGTTTGTGAGAATGCTGCAGTTTTCTAGGCGTGGGATGCTGCTGAATGCTGGATCTTCATGAATGATTAGTGCTGCTGCTCAAGGTGTTTGAAAATCTTGCCTGTTTTTAGTGGAAGTTGATTCTGCTTTTCTTGATGAAGTCTGAAAATGTTTCTTCTACTTTGTTTGGGCTTGGGAATAAACATCTACCTACTGCATTAATGCCATGGAAGCCATCTGCTAAGGGGTTTAGGCTTTTCTACACACTTGCTGAATCTCAAGTGTGTAACTGGGCGGGCCGAGGAAGATGACAGGAGCTAAAGAAAACATAGAAGACATAGGAAAAAAAAGAAGCTTAAAAACGAAAAGAAGAATAGCAAACTGTAAGCTATATGAATACTTTAGTTGTCAGCAGAGTAATTCAGTTTGAATACATCAACAGTTTTGTGCATCTCTTCAGATAAAATGTAAAATGTGTTCCAGGAAGGACTGTCTCCTCCTCCAGTCTTAACCTAATGACTGCTGCTTCTTTGAAGAGGCTTCCACAGAAGATAAAATACATTGCTGAGCTGCAGTGATAATATTGATTTTGCTTTAAAGAATTTTAAGGTTGATAAACTGTACCCTGAGGAATAATTTAAACTGAGCAACAAAACAAAATATATTGTTTTAAATTGTCAGAGTTGACCAGCAGTAAATTTATGTTTCAGTGTTTGGAAAGCTTCTTCAAATTGCTGTAAAAAGAAATAATTCTTCTTTGGGTTAATTCATCTTAAATTGTCTCAGATTAGCTTAAAAAAAATAGAATCTCTGCAAATCACTAGTCAGTGTGAAAAAAATGATATCTTCTAGCTACAGCGCTTCCTAAAGAAGGACTAGGGAACAGCCAGTACTTATGGAGTTATTGTCAGTTCTTGAAGTACAGAGAATCCTAATAAGGATGTGTAAGGTTCCTTTGGTCTCTCAGTAGGCATCTGTGTTTCTCAGTTTGAATTTTTCTTTGCATGGATGGAAGAAGGGGACACTTACCACAAATGTGTGTCGTGAAGGCTGTGGATCAGTGACAAATCCATGTACTGGAGGGATCTTGGCCTTTGAACACAAATGTGAGTTTGAGGGATAAAATTGAGCCAAGAACAGTTTCTGTAACCTTTTGATAATTCACTGGCTACCCACCCTCATTAAAGCATTTAGGAAATGTGTATGGACTGAGTTTTATTTCTGAGCTGAAACAAGGATGAAAGATGGAAGAAAAAAAAAATGGAGCTCATCTAAATGTAGTCACCTGGATATGTAATTTAAAAGATAGTAACCTTTATTCACCCATTACACAGTACCCAAAGAGGGAGACCTGCTGATTAACTAGTTTGATTACTGAAGACAAAGATCCTCTGGAGCAGGATCAAAAATCTGTGCTCTGGTCATAATGAAGAGTGGGTAGGGATATGGGAGAGTGATTTATACTTGACCATGTATGCCATGAGAGATGCTGTCACTTTTATATTCCCTTACAAAGGAGAAAAACAAACAAAACCCCACAGCAATTCAAGTCTAGAAACGTCATGCACTAAATCTAGGATAAAAGGAAATAATTTCTTCTGTGTTAGTAAAGTTGAATTAAGGAAATTTGTAATGTAGTTTCATTGTTTCTGTGAATTCCTGAGCATTCCTTCATTCTAGCCAAGCTCTTAAAATACTTTGTCTCCCTGAATTTGAATATTTTATAAAGTAGGACAGTTGAAATAGAGAAAGCCAAGCTGTGAGTTACAGTAGACATGATGTAAAGCCTTCTACAGAAATATAGCAAAACTAAAAAATGACATGATTTCTTGTGGTTCTAAAATAACTTCTGTTCTCAGCCTACTCAGCTCTAATTGCATTGCTACACACTCTGTTGCAGAACACAAACTCTTGGGGTGACTTATGTTATGAAAGATTGTCCTATCAGTAGGAACAGGCCCCTGTGTTGATGGGGAGCCAGGGTGAGCGAGCTCTTGTCCTGCCATTCCTCTGGAGATTTTCCTTCCATCCCCAGGGGAGATGGCAGCTGAGGGCAGAATAAAACTCCACAGAAGGTAATAATCATGGCCATACTTTTGAATTAATGAAAATCATTAATGCTTTTTAAAATCCAATTGTGTAGAATGAAAATTCTGTCTCCCTTCCCTCAGTAGATTGCCTTTCACATTTATGGGGTCTTGCCTTATGGTGAGCAGCAGCTGCCTTATCAAGCATATCCCTGCTTAGATGTGAGCTGGTTTTGGGTTAGGATTCTGATGGCTTGAGGAAGAAACCAGCCAAATACACTGACTCTTGGACTTACATGAGGTGTGGTTGAGCCTGCTTGCCCTTTTTGGTTGAATAGGTGGAGAGGGCACATAACTGCTCCTTCATTGAGGTGAAGTCTGTGACTCAGTACAAAATAATTGGAAATTAAGTACAGAAAACAAATGGAGGAAAAACAAACGAAAAAGAAGTATACTTTAAGAAATATTTGGACTACAGCATAAGTTATCTTTTACTCACTGCACTACAAGTGTGATATTGAGACTATCAAATTGTACAAAGAGATTTTCCAAGAGAGCGTTTAACATCAGCGAGCCAGACTGGAGGAGCAGTGTGAAATCATCTAACAATGCATGACAGAAGATTTTGTTTTGTAGAGTGTGTAGGCACTGTGTTGATGAATGTCAGAAGTTCAAGACTTACGTTAATTACACAAAAAGAAGCTTTGGGGCTTTCTCCAAACAAAATTTTGACACAATAGTTGTTCATAGCTCTTTTGCTGTGCTACTCAAAGGCTGAATTTTAAAGTCCATGGCTCAGGCAAACCACTTTCTGTTCAGTAGAATGTGAACCTAGTCCCTACAAAACCAAATCTCTCCTCTCATGCTCATTAATTTAGGCTTACTATCATCTGAATAATAGCCTCCATATTTGCCAATTAGCTGAAAATGTTCTGATTACTAAAGACATACCAATTTTTATGGATATAAGCATTTTTCTTCCATAGAGTGAAGGGAAAAAATGTGTTAGATGCTGTAAGTGTGGAAAAAATCTGGGTTTAAATACTAAGAATAAATAAACATGAGTATGTATAATTGAAAGCAAAATATGCTTATGGTTAGGTTTGTGTTAATGAATCATCAAATAGCAAAATGTACTGGGTTGGGTGCATATACATATATATATATATACACGCACACAGTTTATTTCTGGAGCCATATGCTGGTTTGCAAGTCAGATTCTCCACTAGATGGTTGTGGTGATATTCAATCAATGGATTCAAGGCACCATACATGTTTGGGTTAGAGGATTTAGGTGTCAAATTAGAAATATGTGTGCGTAGGAGTTATATTGTGATGTTAACTGTTTATATAGCAGGCTGAGTACTGTCCTTTAAGCATAGTTCCAGGGAAAAATGGTTCAGACTTATTTCTGAATCATAAGTTTTGTTCCCTCCTTCTCTGCCTACTCTTAAAAGGCAACATAAAACTTCAGCACTTTCAAAATGGGTCTTTGCAAGAACACTTTTTTCCCCTCCTTCTTTTTAAATATCAGAACTGTTCCACTGAAAATACTTTCCATAGTCACCCTTGGTCGCACAATTGTTTTTCCTAACTAATTAACTAATTAAAGTTAACTCGTTAAAGCTGTAGACACATTCTCATTTATGCTTCTGTAGATGTGCAGCTGACCTGTGCCACTGCAGCTCACCTATTTCTCTCCTGCCCTGAGCAGATGCCAAGAAAGACCAAAGCACTGCAAAGCTCTTGTCCCATCAGGCTGTTGAGGAACACTGGGACCTCCTGTTCTTTTTACTCACATAATTGTGTCCTGCTCTCTTTGATTGCCACACCTAGTTCTCAGCATCTCCCAGTGATTTGTATCTAGAATGACTCACTGAGTATGCAAGGTGTTTGATTTTCTTTGCCTCAGTAGCAGCAGTTAAATCAGTCATATTCTGTATGATACTTTTAGATCACTGATGTTTCTCTTGTACATGTAAAAATAACGCAAAGTGATCTTAGAAATGTGACTGTTCTCCCTTCTCTGTCAATTTGTCAGTGTCTGATAGAAAACACATCATTGTTCCAGGTTAGGGATTTTTTATTATTATTATTTATTCTGCTTATAAAGTGAAGGGAAAAAAGAAATGGAAATGCTTTCCACTAATTATGTTGACCTTCAAGCCATCCTGAGTGAAGTTTTTTATGCTGCAATTTGTTCTCATCCCTGGGGTGTGTAGGCCTCTATCTACATTTACTAAATTTAAGTAGATAGTGTTCAAATCATGAGAAATCAGACTAGTTACTCCTGTATTCCTTTCCAAAGAGCTCTGTGCTTTTTAGGGAAATTGGTGCTACTGCTGGGTCCTGTGCTGAGGGCTTTCCAGGCACTGCTTCTGAATGGGCCTCTTCCTTCCAGGGGTGTTGAAAGACTTTTGCTATGAGCTCATCTCTCTGTCTCTGTTCAAAGGGCAAGGATGATGGGTTTTAGAAATTCATGGATTTCTTTAAGTGTTGAGTCCCTGAGCGTCTTTTGAATGAACACAGCGCTGCATATGCTACCCTAAGCATGTATATTTATTTGACTTTTGTCATTTTGAGACTTTCTAAAATGCTTAGGACTTCCTATGCTTTATAAATAAAATGTGTGATTTTACATATGCAAGGCTATGCCAGCTATGTCAGTGGTGTGCTTTTGGGAGGTTAGTATGGTTTCTGCTTCTTCAATTCAAATTTCTCACAAGGGCAAAGGGATGGAGCAGGGAGAAGAGAAACAATACTGGCGTTATCAGCCCTTCAAAAAAGGCTAGATTTGCCTGGTGTTTGGAATTGTGTATGAAGCAAATGTATATTAATTTGTAAGTACTTTATTTGCATCCCTGATTCCACACTGTAGAAACTTGTGTGTATATAAGGATTGAGACAATCAATATCCTTATACAACTAGCATACAGGTTTTATCAGTAGAAATCTCAAAAACTGATGTTTTCTTTGTGGTTTTCATCCATTTCATTTAATCTTGGGAATAATGCTTCTATTGGGATATATTAATCAGAAATGCATTTGTTTTAGACATTTTGTAATTAAGTCCGTGCTTCCTGCCCCTCATGGCCGGGGTTCATGTTTCAGGAGGACACAGAACAGCAGAGAGGTTTTAAAGCAAATGTTTAATGTCTTTCTTAGATTTTTGCAATAGAACCCTGAAGCTCAGTGGCCGAAAGTTGTAGGGAAGGGATCAAATTCCCGTGGAGGATTACATAACCTGCTAGACCTGCTGCTGAGAAAGGGCCTGAGGTTGCCTGCCTCTTGCTTACACAGAATCATATCTTTTCCTTCAGTCTAGGCAAGGCAAAAGATGTAGCAGTCCATCCAGTTTTACAATGAAACACCTATATGACAGTGCTTAAGTAATTTTATTTCTCTGCTCGTGCTGCTTTGATTTTTTTTTTTTTTTTTTCAGGCTTGGTGCAGCAGCCACGATTTGCTGAAGCAACAGCACTGGCTGCCTAGTCCAGGTGTGGCTCTCAGTAAGGATAAGGAGTATCCTTACTCAGTAAGGAGTAAGGACAGCTAAGTTCTGGGAGAGGTTCCTGTTCAGAATTTCAGAGAAAATGGGAGTGAAGAGGACGATCAACACTTTCTGCCTGCCAGTCTCTAAAAATGAGAAGAGCTACAATTGTTTATTTAGGCTGGGTAAATTGATTTTGTTATGGCCCTTGATTAGCATAATTGTGTAACCACCCTAAGGCATTGCTGTTAACTGTAAAAAGTTGGTTCAAGGGCTTGAACAAGTACATGTCAATGTGCACTGCCAACTGGCTTCTCTAGAACAAAAATCTCTGAAATCTTTGGTTAACTTTGACTGCAGTTGTGCCACTGATTCTGTGGATTTAGTTGCATGAACTTTTCATCCCTAACCTCAGAAATGTGTGTTTTGATGAGTAATTTCTAATCAAAGGCAAAAGACAGGAAGCAGGAGTGATATACTTGTCGTGTGGAGTGTTTAAAAAAAACCCAGGGAGACAAAAGAGCTGTCTTGCATTTATTTCACTCCACAGGTTTGCATTAGCAGGGACTTGGGAAAGTAGTTCAAGAAAACGTGTTTGTGCACTGAAGACTGTTACCATAGCTGTTCTGGGGGGGACAGAGCTATTGCTGACTTGTTAAGCAGCTTTCTCTCTTCAAAAGACAAAGCTGTGTGGAGTCTTTGGGAGCAGAATCCTAATGAGGCTGCTACACTTGCACTTTTTCTTTTTTATTTTTCCCCCCTCCTGTCAATCCTGAACCTTTGTAACGTGTTGTGATCTATTAGAGAGGTTCATTTAAAACGTGGAAGATGGATGAGTCAAAGGCAGGGTTCTGGGTGCTCTTCCCAGCTCCTTTGTGGCCCTGTTGCACCAGAAGGTCAAGCAGAGGCATTGCCTGGCCCTCAGCTCCTGTCTGTTCCCAAGATTTCATTTCAGAGAAGATGTCTGGATATTACTGTACATGTGAGGGATGCTGCTGATGATTTGTGAATACAGGAATTCTGACACTGTATGAAGTTAGCAATAAAAATGAATCTGCAAAAAGCATCAAATTAGTCTAAAAAACATCGAGTATGTACATTTATTGCCTGGAGAAATGAGATATCTGTCATCTCTTTGGCAATGTTGGTTTATCATCCTGATCATAAGAGTAGCTATGATTTTCTGACTTGAAAACTGTAGTTAGAGATTTTTGTGATTCTCAGGGTTGTTAAGGTACTGTAAAGGCCCTGATTTTTTGGTACAACTGCTGATGGCATCAGGATCTGCAGTGGCTGCACAACTGGGAAGCGTTTGTGGTACAGAGAAAGGTAGAAATCAGAACATTTCCAGATCTTTTCTGTGGAAATAGAGAAAGAATTTCTTAAATTCCTGTGTGTGCTTTCTTTGTCCTGAAAGACACGAGGCAAATATCTGGGTCTCCTGGAATATGTGTGGATTATGGCATGACTGGCTGGATAAATCATCTTCTACTGATACAACTGGAAATTTCAGTCTGCCCATCAGCAACTGTCACCATGACACAGGCTGCAGTGGCCTGGGTGTGGACTGGTTGCTAGGCACTAGATAACTTTTGATTTCTTTGGTTCAAGAATCAGGTAGCTAGTGTCACAGGTGGTGTTTACACCCCTGCTGTATTCCTGCAGGGAAATGCACTAAATATTCCTATTGGTTCAAACATGACAGTATTTCAGAAGAGATTTAGAGATCCTCCAATCTTCAAATATGAGCAGACAAAGTTTGGGCAAGTTTGGGATCAAGTAAACTTTATAAAGAGGTATTATCCAGATAGATGTTTAAGTAAATGCTAAGACTAACTTTTTTAAAAAACCTGGCAATCTGATTGTGTTAGTCAAGGAAATTTTGCAATAGGTGTCAATAACTGTCCTGGTTGTGGCCAGGACAGGGTTAATTTTTTTTTTTTTTTTTTTTTTTTTGCAGTAGCTAGCAGAGGACATGGCTAGAGACCCAGAGATTATTCTATACTCCTTACATTGTTGGCAAGGGAAAGGGACTATTTTCTGGGAAGAAGGGGCTCCTTCTGGTCCAGAAAATGTGATGAAGAGAGCCATTGGTACTGTCTATTATCAGGGGGTTTTTTAATGTGTGGATTGTGTTTTTCATCCTCTGTAGTTTGCTGTGACTGTGTTCTTTTTCTAGCCCATGGCTATTTCCAGTAGATTGTTCTTTTCTCAGCCCACGTTCTTTGCTTTTGTGCTTCCAGTTCTCCCCATCCTGTCAGAAGGGAAGGGGACAATGGTGTGGGGAGACTGACAGTGGGGACACTGAACTGGGGAATATTGTTCCAAATCCCCAACAGCCTTATCTAGTGCCCAGTGATAGGCTTGAAGGGTTTGAGATGACAGATCTGATGGGATGTACCAGATTGAATTTATGTCTGGTAGTGCTGTTTAGCCAGTAATGAGCAGGCTGCTGTGCTTGCCATGGGGCTTGTTTCCATGACTGTCTGTTAGAGTCCAGTGCTTGTTAGTGGCTTTCACTCCTTGCTGTGGTGCTGTACTTCTTATCACCTCACTGTCTTGTGCCTGGGGATGTTTTGATAACAGCCATGGAAGTGCCTGGGCTGGCAGGTGGCCAGGGCATGGCTGCTGTTTCTGAGTTACTGTGCTGGACAGGCTGGGACCGCTCTGAACTTGAGTTGAAAGGATTGTGACTTGTGGATAAGTAGACAATGGAGGAGATCCACCTGGGGTGGAATGTGCTGGATTTGGCTGGGCTAGAGTTGATTTCCTTCCCAGTGTCTGGAATGGGACTGTGTTTTGGATTTGTGCTGAGCACAGGGCTGATAACACAGAGATGTTTTTGTTATTGCTGAGCTTACACAGAGCCAAGGCCTTTTCTGCTCTTTGTGCTGCCACACTGGAGGAAGCTGGGGGTGCCTGGGAGGGGACACAGCCAGGACAGGTGACCCCAGCTGACCAAAGGAATGCTCCAGATCACAGGACATCATGCTCAGTATACAGAGTGGGAGAAGGGAGAGAAAGGCAGGGACACCCCAAGTGATGGTTTTGTCTTCCCAAGTCACCGTTACCTGTGATGGGGCCCTGCTCTCCTGGAGATGGTTGAACACCTGCCTGCCCATGAGAAGTGCTGAATAAAAGCCTTGTTTTGCTTTGCTTGTGTGTGTGGCTTTCCCCTGTTAAACTGACTTAATCTCAACCCACAAGTTTTCTGCCTTCCCATTCTCTCCCCAGGATCCAGCTGGTGGGGGAGCGAGTGAGGAAGTGGCTGCGTTGGGCTGGGATGAAATCACAACAATAGCTTACATGCACTTGGGATGTGTCACTTCTCATTGAAGACTTATGTGGGAAAACTTATCAATTCTTTCGTTGTTCTGTGGTTGCAATAACTAAGGAAATGTTGGGTTCGTTTTGGAAGTTCATCTAGTAAAGCATCACAGTTACAATCCGGCCAACACACAGAAATTGTGCAGAGGAAAACAGACTGAACTGCTATCTTAAGAGCATTATGTAGACAATATATTTTAGGTTTCTAGCTAGAGCCTCACATAACCCTACCTTTTATTAAAAAAAAAATCGATTTAAGAGGATTCCACTATATATCTGAAAAGTAGCCTGCATTGCGGAATTTAATAGGATTATGCTATTGATTCCATCTTTACAATGCTAGCTAGTATTTGGTACTTGTGAACTGCAGACTATTATGTGACTGAACACAAGGGAGGAGGGATTAGTTTGTAAAAGAATAAGCAGCTTTCCCTTAAACTGCCCTGAACCAAACATACACCTGTTTTGGTCTGTTTAGTAAATGCCAACCAACAAAACATCAGTGGCAACACTCCCTAAAAATGGATATCTTCTTACAGTCACTTACTCAGTCTCCAAGTAGAAGATAGTCAACCCCCTTGTGAAGTCATATCTGTTGCTATAATGCAGCTGTTTACAGTTTCTTCAGAACATTCTACCTGTGTCTTCAAAGAAAAGCTATTAAAAAGTTGTCTGGAAACCCACATCATGTGTTGATACTAATGTATCTCCTGGCAATAGAAAGTGCTTTTGGTCATTTTTGAACTTAATGGAATAAATGCCCAATTGAAATATGGTTTCCATGAAAGTGTTATTTTCTGGAATGTTACTCTTCCTAACTGAGAAAATAGTTTAATGCTCTGTCACTTCCTGACATACCAGCATTTTCTGTTCATTATTATTATATTTAGTGACCATGGCTAATCCTTCATGTTTGCAAAACCTGTTGACCTCTAACATCTGATACCCTTTGTGATGACAAATATTTCTATAGAATGTATTGTCTAAAACTTTGAGAAAATAAATTATGTTTTCAAAAGAATTTTATATGACATAGTCATCTTCTCTTTTTCCAGATCCTCTTCTGTACTGAAATCCTTTTCTCTGTCTTTGGTACTTAAATTTTTTTCCACTGTCTTTAGCACTGAAATGTTTTTCTCTGTCTTTAGTAGTAAGAGTCTACTAAGCTGTTGCTTTCCTTTATTTTTAGATGGCTCTGCTTCTAGAAGGCCAATGGCCAGCTGTGAAAACACCAGTGCAGCAGAGCTACGTAGAACTCGCTAAGGATGAACACCACCAAAATGCTGAGATCCCAGAAAAGAAATTATACATCTCTCGGATAAAAATTGAATTTGCAGTCTTCCCTGACTCAACAGCCTATGCTGAACTGTATCAGAGAAATGGTTACAATGTCATCTTTACCTTTGAGGTAGGTGGCAACAAGTTAATTATCTGTGGAACAGTTCTCCTCTCTTTCCTTTTCAGTTTTGGTTAATAAATGAGGATGTGGAGACAAAGAAACCTCGGATAATTTGCACATTAATCCATCAACTTTACATTTCTGAAGGCTGCAGATGGATGGTGGGTTTCAAACCTTCAAGAAATGAGGAAGCAAAGAAAAAACAGAAAAGTTTGAGTAACTTTGAGTTAGGACATCAAGAGCACAGTAGAGCACGAGAAGAGAAAACTCCTGCCCAGCAGCTTTGTCCAAATGCTTTCTCCCCTCACAGCTGCATGCTTGCTGGCAAGCCATGCACCTTCAACCCCTCTCAGCCTGGGTTTAAACCAACTTAACACCAACAGAGATTTTTAGACCTCAGGTATGAGGGTGGTGATCTTTCATTTAACTCGGCTTTTCTCTTGGTGTCAAGCCATGTCGGTCTCTTTTTTTCTCTTTGGCTCTATCATGTCCTCACTCAGAACAAAGTGTGGTACTAGGAGGTGAAAGGAAAAACATGCCTTTTAGGAGGTGAAAGGAAAAACATGCCTTTTAGGAGGTGAAAGGAAAAACAATCCAAGTGGCCTTTGTAGTTAGTAGGGATTAAAGCTATGTACGATGTGAATGCTTCTGTGAATCTTACTGTAGGAATAATTTTTTTAAAAATGTATGGAAACTAATTTTATTAAGAAGTGTCTAGCTTTTGTGCTACTTTATTGAATTAGCATTTAAAGTACCTTGAAAATCAGAGACTTTATTGAGTGTCCTTCTCTGTGGCTGGCCTGCCAGTCCTACGTATTGAATATATGTATTAAAAGCAGGCCAGGGAGCTGTTGCTTTTGCACAGTAGCAGGAACAGCACTTTGTTGGCTTCATGGGGATTTTTTTTTTAAGAAGTCTGTTCGTTAAATGATGCACGTGCAATTAATGCTGATGGTTGCTGCAAAATCTAATATGAATTGTAGGCATAAAGCCTCCCATTTCTGTTGAGCAAGAGGGAGGTAGTGCCAGGTAATGGCATTCAGTCAATGTTCTCTGTCTCATCAGTCAAGGGAAAGGGTAGAGGGGACAGTGTATCACTGCTAGCTATAAAATATATCTGGAAACAATATGCCTGAGTGCATGGGCTCAGGGAGGACACTGAGAAAACATCATGAAGTGTATCCTGTCCTTTATATGTTTCTGGCAATGAAAGTTGGATTTATTAGCAGTTTGTTGCTACAGTAAAAAGCATTCACAAGATTTACAGCTGAAACAATAGCTGCAGATGTTCAGTTCTCTTGTATTTATTGAAGGTTTTGTTGAGCTCATGGCATCCTTTGAGTAATTGCCATCTGAGGCATGTTTTGTAACAAGGACTGTGTCAGAGTTCTGTGTCACTGTATTTCATAAAGTTCTACTAGGTCTTTAGGAAAAGGGAGTTCAAAAACATTAACAAAAACAAATGTGTGGGCAAGTGGTAAAGGTAATAACTAACTGGCTGCCAGTCTGGATTTATACATTTAAGGATCATCTCCTCAAGTAATGATGGGGTTTACATTTTTCTTTAGAACAGAATAACCATTATCTTATTGCTGGAATGAGTTTCCAGAGTGTGCATTGAAACAGCCCAGAATGCTGTCAACCATTTAAAAAGAAGACAGAGAACTATATTGTAGTGTGAAGTATTTTCCTTTCCTTTATAGTAGAGGGAAAAGGTAATAATGTGTGTAAATCATGGTACTAGAATAACACTGTGTTTAGCTCGCCAGAATTCTTGCAGTATTTAAGACACACACTTGCAAAATTGAGGATCTTTGTGTTTGGCTGAAATTTGTAGAAGTTAGAGAATTAAGGCAACTTTGAGTGTATTAAATGTGTCCTATACATTATACTCCCATTGCTTTTTTTCCATCCTTTCTTATGGTTTTTAAAGCAAAATTTAACCCAGAATCCGAAGATCAAGCTAAGCCCATGCTTTGTACAAGTTGTTTCCATAAATACCCTATCTGAGGCCACAAAGTCCGGCAGAAGACCAGTTTTACTGTTATTGCACAAGTCATTGATTTGTATTTAGTAGGGAATAAAAAGTAGAAAAATGATGTAACTTTGAAACCAAATGCTCACATAACATATTATAAGGAATAGACTTTCTGTATAGCTCATTTCAGAACTCTTAATACTTCATGTGCACTGAACTTCTATCTAAAATATATCAAATTCAAATTGGTTTGGTTTTTTCGAGTATACTCATTTCAAAGTGCAAACCTTCTGACATTTCTGATTATTTTTTTTCCCATGAAGTGTACATGACCTTAGTGATTTGTATCTTATTAACTCATTTGAATTGTGTGCTTAGATCCAAGCCCTCTCTCCATCAGTATCTCTATTGGTGTTTGCCTTTACATTCTCTTTATTTGAAAAGGTGCATACTAAGGAGTTGTCATTCTAATATTTCAAAGCCTAAAATACATTGTTTACTAATTCACTAGTATTTCAGACAGTTCAGTTTTTTTCTGTCATTGTCACAGAAGAAATTAAGCCCAAAACTTAGGGATGGAGGCTGAAAGACTTGTTTTTACTCCTGTATATTGTCAGAAGTTTTCTTATCCTTGTCTGTCACTGGAGTATTAGACAAGATTTTCAATGGATATTTTGGTCAGCAGTTGGGTCCCCAGCTGAATCCCATCACAGCTCTGTGAGGTGTGACCAATCCCACCACTTCCAGGGGTCCCACCACTTCCAGGGGCTCTGAGGGACCCTCAGGGAAGCACTCAGCTCCCCAGGGGGAGCAGGAGGCAGAAGATCTAAGAGTGAAGTTGAGCCTGGGAAAAGTCAGGAAGGTGGGTTTAGTTTTGGGGGTCTTTGCTAAGTGGTGAGGGAGCTCCCTGTCCTTACCTACGCCCTGGAGATTTTTTTCATTTTACACTGTTCCCCTGCCCTGCTGAGGAGGGTGGTGAGGGTGGCTGACTGACAGCCAGGGCTAACCCACCACAGATCCATCATCTATAACCCTATTTCTAAATAAACAGCCACAAACCCCCACGACTCCAAACAAAGAAAAAAAGCTGCTACTGAAAATGTAAAAAAAAAAAAAAAAAAAAAGTAACAAGAAGGATGGCAGTCACTTCTGTTTCCTTTTTCAGAAGGAAATGAAAATGGTGCTGTTTAGAAATGCCAAATAAAATGCCTCCAGCGTTTTAAATAAGACTTTAAAATAATACATTAAAATTAGCATTTTTCCCCAGTTTCTTTTTTAAAAAAGAAAAACACTGAGACTCAAAATAATTACTATAAATAAAATATTAAAGAGGAATCATTTTGACTGCATTGCCTGCATTAGCAATGTAATAATTTCTTTTGAAGAGTGCCATTACCTCTAGTAAATATTTAGTCCCTGTGCTTACACAAATCCAAGCTGACTTTATCTGAAATCAGTTGGACAGCCAAAGGCAGTGAACTGTTGATGCACGTGATAAATGGTATGTAATTATTTAGGCAATCTTAGCACAAATCCATTTCCAAATAAAGCAAAGAACACTCAGTTATGGAGATGCTACAAGCGTCATTCTGGGGCTTGGCTCAGGAATCACTAACTTCCATCTTGGGCACCAGAAGGAACGTAGGTGCCTGGATGCAGGAGTTTGGCATTCTTGCAGCTGCTGTTAGGACAGAGAGAGGGCATGAGGAATGTCCTGACAGCAGTTTTCTAGTCCTCTCTCTTTCCCTTCTGTGCACAGTCCTCCTTGCACTAGTCCATTGTGCAGATGAGTTAAATCATGGAAGACCAGTTTAGGAAAGCAGCCAGGTAACCACAGTCCTGATGGTGCTGGTGTATCCTGCTCTTTGGTTAAGATAAGTGAACCTCCTTCCCCTGAGACTGTAAATCCTGGGACCCATTTTTCTGGCTGAAGAGTTATTAAGTTTTCAACTTGAAGGGAAAAGGCAGAATGGAAGAGAGTTTTCTAGTTCGGAGTGTGATGAGAGGGTAAGAAAGGACTCTTTCCACCTGTGGAAAAGTGCAGACTGACAGTGATGGCAGAGCAAGAGCAGGCAGATGTGTCTCTGTTTAGGGGACAGGAATGTTGGCCTGTGTGTGTAGACCAGTTTTAATCTACTGGTTCAGTTTTAACGTGTGCCTCCATCTGCTTTGCTGGTTTTCTGTCTAAAGAGCCAGCTGTTCCATTAGTGTGTTGCTTTTGAAAATGGGAGGAGAAAAATAGCTATCCTAACAGTCTAAAATTCCTTATCTTGAGAATTTCTTCCAGTCCTTTATTCATAATCAAAGCATTTTTTCAGGACAGTTACAAGTCATTGCAGCCACATGGGTTAGATCTGGTTATGGTTTGATGGTCTGGAGAAGATTTTGTTCAGGGTAGCATTTGTGTGTTCTTTCACTCAGCTGTTTACAAGAGAATATTCATAATAATTCCTTTTCAGATATATACTGGATTTTCTGTTTTCACATTTTAAGTCTTCATTTGAAATAAACAAGATAATTTTGAGAAAACATTTTGATTAGAGCCAGAAGGTATAAGTATTTCACTATTTTATTAAATAGTGCTGCAAGATGTAAATGATTAGATGGAACATGTTTTAGATACTTTAAATTGCATAATTTAAAATTACATATTCTTTCACACTCCCAAATGGAACAAAACCTTGATATATTGAAACCCATTTTTTTTTTTTCTGTCAGTGACTAAAATTATTCCTTTTTTTTCCTCCTTTTTTCTACTGTAGGAAACGGTCCTCCTTCACTGAAAGCTAAAATGCAAAGACTAAGCCATTAGGAAAAGAGGTAGGTAAGTTGGTTTGGAGTTTTATCTTCAGCTGATGGACTATTTGTTTAAAGAATGATGCAGTCTCTTTAATTATCTTGAAAGATCATGAAGAAATCATAAGTAAGAAAGTTGAAAATTGGAGGCACTAGGGTCAGGTAATATGATTTAGGAGTATTGTGAATACAAGTCAAGTCTCGTTGTGCTTCTCCTTACTGAAAAGGTCAAGAGTGATTTTTGTTTAAAATTCTGAATGCTTTCTGTTTGAATAATGAAAACAGGAAATGAAAGGTATTAAAAAAATCTGGTTAATGCAAAACAGTTAAAAATGTATGTTTTCTTTTAGTGCTGTAAAAAGTTTTGTGTTGCAAGAACAATATTATTTTCAGTTTGTTGCATCTGTATTCAATTTGTGTTGCTTTCCTTTCTGAAACATAAAGCTCAAGCTGCATTACTGTGCTGTGAGAATTTCATCAAAATTGAATGCAGCTATATATTTGCATCTTGGCAGTCTGGGAAGGAGGGTCACACGTTTACAATGAGTACAAAGCACTTTGATGTTCTCTTTTGTCCCTGAGAAGAGGGCAGGCTGTGTGAATGGTTTTGATAGCTTTTTCACAACAAGCTTATGTGAAGCTAAACTGCAGACCCTGCTTTGCAGCAAAGTCAACAGTGAGGGAACATAGATTTCCAGTTAAAAATGAGAAGACGAAATAAGTAAAAATAGACATAAGGGTAGAAAAAGAAAAATGTAGATTAGCAAAGCAGATAAATACTTAAGTTACATTAATTTGTGACTTGATATCCTGGGCATTGATTATGGCTTTCTTATGTTCCTGGGAATTTTTATTTTTTATTTTTTTTTTTTTTTCTGTGCTACTGCATGCACTCATTCTGTGTTGGGGTTGCTTTATTTTTCTTTTTATATCTGGTGGACCATTTGCTTTCAAAGTCCCAAGCCCAGCCCGGATATTGTGTTCCCATCTGGAGGTTCCATAACAACCTGAGACTATTTCCTCCTGGAATAGAAGTACATATGTCATGGTTATGTTTTGATAATATATCTCTACAACTAATGTTCAGATGTCATTTGCTGGCCTTGCTGTCATCTTGTTTGCAAGATGACAAAGGGATAAATTAAATTATATGGATTCTTAGACATCATATGTGATTTTTCATGTGGTATTTTGACATTAACTTGTAAAATTACTGGTGGAAATTAATTATGATATTACTTTACCATCAGGAATAGGGAAATAGATAATTTTGTCCACTAACTGGGAGAAAACCAGGAAAAAAAATTAAAAGAAAAACAGCCATTTTACTTAACTCATCTAGTTAATATCTATTAAATACTGTACAAGTATGAAGTTTAAAAATATTGTGAGTATAGAAGAGAACGGTGTACATTCCTTTCTTAAAATGATATTAGCTGTTGAATAGTGTAACAGCAAAAATAAACTTTTCTGTCCTAATCTGCTACATTGGAGTCTAGGGGAAAAAAAAAAAAAAAAAAAAAAAAGAGTAGAGGAAAGAGTAGAGGTAGATTTAGTATTAAAAAATAACATCTGCTAAACACCTGCACGTCACCCGTCAGTACTTTGAGGGATGGGCAGACACAACCACACACAGAGGTGTAAGGTAGTCTTAGCGATATTACAAAGAGAATCATAAGACAGATGGCAGCACTTCCCTGCACCTTCCTTAGACAGATGAGCAGCCTTTCTTTGGGCTTTCTTTGTATTTCTTTAGAGTAAGGTGTCTGGAAATTCAGTTGTGTTTGATTTGGGCTTTTTAATGCTAGTGGTTATAAGACACAGATATTTTGGTAATTCCACTGAAGTCATCAGAACTATGTCCTTGCATCAGCGGAATACGATTTAAATATTTAAACTCCAGAAACTCTTGTTAATCTCTTTTGTGGGTTTTTATTTGCCCAACACATTGTAGTAATTACACACAGTTTATACACTGGTTTAGGTTTTTATTGACTTGGAAGAATTATTAATTCATATTTCATAACCTTACCTCTGTTAAGATGAAGGGGAAAAGCGTAAAACAAATCAGAAAACCTTTGCTGCAACAGTAGTATAAATACAAATGAATACATAGAGTGGCAAATACAGGACTGAAGACATGAGTCAGAGTCACACAAATGAACAGATGTCCTGCAATCAATAGAAGAAGTATTATAAGATGGGTATTTAATTAAACAAACAAACAGCAAAAAAAAAAAATAGATTTGGCTAAAACTAACATCTGCAAAGTTTATTTTATGGTATCAGAGCAGCAGGTGTTGTTATGTGGCAGCAGCTTAACTCTGCTTTGGAAGTATTTTACAAAAGCCAGATTGTGACAGCATTACTTAAGCTGTCAAGTATCCTGCTCCAAAAGCAGTCCCATTAGCTTCACTTGAACTCATGCTATGTTTCTGTTGATTTCAAAGGGAATACTTGTTGCTGTACAAACTTCAGAACTCCATTTGAGTATTAGACATTCCAGCTGGAATGGACAAGACTGAGAGCTTGCAGGTCCTCATGTATTTTTACTTTAAGCGTGTTTGTTACTGCCCCACAGAGTGGGAAAAGTAATATTGAAGCTCAAAAGATATGCATCTAAACTGTTTTGAGTTTTGGAAAAATGAAACCAGACACACTTTCTTTTTAACTGTAGTTCCTGCCACTTCATATTATTTAGTGAAAATTTTAAAATGTAGCTTTTTTTTTGTTCCCTGACTAGAAGCTTCAGCCCTTTGCTTGTAAGAATAGAATATATCCAAATGAAAATGAAGGGCTTGACCTTCCACACTACTGATGCTGGATGTACTTCCCTGAAATCAGCATCAAGACTACAGGAAGCTGTAGAAACTCTTAGTTCTGAGGGCTGTTTGTCTAAAGAAACCCAGTGATGAAGAATTCTGTCCTTGATTTTGAAAGGAGGAGAATGAAAGTTTAGTGATTTCCTCTCCTAATGAGGTATTTGTGATCTCCTTTTGAGATTTGCAGCAGCATTAGAAGGGACCAGTGGTAGAAATGGATTTCAGATGATGTGTGGTAGATCAGAAGCCTCTGTTAAATTGTGAGATGGTGAAGCATGCTGGTAAACTCGTGGGACTGGCTAACAGAAGAGGAGGAGAGAAGTGAGGGGAAAGAAGCAGCTGACAGAAGGTGTGGCAGTAGCAAACAGGTAAAGCCAGTGTTCGCTGCACTCCTTGCTCTAGAGGATTTTAGAAACACACTAAAGCAAGGTCTCACCTTCTTCACTGAGAAGCCCTTGGAACAGTCTCAAACTGCAGCACCAACAGCAAGAGTTTGAGAATAAAACAAGAAAATGAACTGTAGCAAATCTAAAGTTAGCATAGTATCACCTTAGAGTCCTTGGGAAACTAAGAAATGAAGTGACTGAGCAAACGGTTGTGTAGCATGACCTTGCACTAAATCAGCCCTGATTTCAAGGGAATAAAAGGTGGTGACTGCAAATACTGCTTTTGTTTGACTTTGTGAATAACACTCGTAGGATGCG
The DNA here is from genome assembly GCA_013401135.1 of Cettia cetti. Classification (NCBI taxonomy): domain Eukaryota; kingdom Metazoa; phylum Chordata; class Aves; order Passeriformes; family Sylviidae; genus Cettia; species Cettia cetti. The sequence goes on from VZUI01077091.1 coordinate 62,866, forward strand.
ACTAAAAGTCATGCAAAACTGCACTGTTCATAAATGCAAAGTAATGAATGCACTTAAGGACAAGTTAAAACAGCTTCACTGATGTATGTGCAGTTCTGGGCTCTAATTCATTTCTAAGCAGTTAGGAAAGACAGCTTGGAATTATATTCAAAAAACAGATAAGGCCCAGAGTGGGAAAGAACAGAGGTGTGGAAGAGGGGAAGTTCTTAAAGGAAAGATGAAACTGACTCTTCAAATGACAAAAAGCTGGTGAGGTGAAATGTGATGGAGATTTAGGAAATCATGAGAGTATAGAAAAGGTGAATGGGGAGTGATTGCTCACTGTTTCTGACAATGCTGGTTCTAAAAGGTGCCCAATGCCATTATTCAGGCGGCAGTTCTAAAGTGGAAAAATAATATCCCTCTTCCCCCTTGGGGAGAGGTTAGTCATTTCAACTTCTGCTTTCTAGAGGTAGGGAGTCCAAGAGAATAAGAAAAAATTTAGAAAAAAAATCCAGTGTCCATTAGTGACTAAAAAAATATCTTCCCTAAAATGGATTGTCAGATGCTTGTATGGTACTGGAGGGAGGGTTCTTTCTCCTGGCACATATTGCCTGTCACACTCATGCTCTTTTCCTGAACACCTGTGAGTAACATGTTGTTGGAGGTCTGGTAACAGGGTAAGTAACCCTTTGTTCTGATGATGTAGAAGGGTTTCTCCATTCATATATTGTAACTCTACTTTAAAATTTAGGTGTCCTGAAGAAAAAAAAAAAAAAGTGTAAAAATTTTCTTTCTTAATCAGAGCAACTTTCAGAGTTATAGCTGATGGGAAAAAGTTGTTCAAATCCACTTCGAAGAAAAGCAGGGCCTGACCTTCAGCATTAGGCATGGATCTAGTAATCTTGGCTCTCTGCTGATATTTTGTTCTGCAAGTGCCTGAATTACTTTGGTAACTACATATGCTGTGAAACTCTGAGACAAAATGGAGCAAAAGCTGAAATTAGAGCTCTGCAAATTGCCTGGCAAAGGCAGGGACCTTTTTTACTGAGTTTGAATGTTTAGACCTGGCAGTTCTGTCTTTAATCCAGATAAAACTGATTCACAGTGAGCCTGAACCATTCTGGTTATGACAGAGCAAGTCACTGGGATCAGTGTGTAAGTGCATCAGCTTTTAAAAGGTATTGCAGTGTTAGGAATAGGCACCAGCTGATCAAAAGTTTCCAGACCTGTGGAAGTGCTCTGTCATCTAAATGAGTTTAGTGCCCAATGTAATTTGTCCCTGTATTCTAAATCACTGTTTCTCTAATTCTCTCACTTTAGCCCTGTCTCAGCATATACTGAAAGAAAAATCTCTCAATGCTGTTACTTTCTTTTCTTGTCTTCAATGGTGATTCAGAATACCTGAACAATAAACAAGATGATTGCATCCAATCCTTAAATTAGGTAAAAGTTTAAGTTCTGGTAAAGCTGATAGTTGGGAGAGAGTTTTAAAAATTATCTCTCTGCCACTTCTGTCTTCAGTAGAATGATTTGTCAGTGAACTTCAAAATAAGAAACTCTCTTAAACATCCAGTGTTCTCTGCTTGTCAGACAACTGTTTGCATCTGTGACTTTATGTCAGCTGCCACTCTACCCAGTGATATTTGAGAAATGATTTTTCCTGTAGTCTTCCACGGAGCTCATTCCCCATCATCTGTAACAATCCTACAAGTTGATCTGATGACTTTAATGTTAGGGTAGGGATTACACTATTATTCAGCTTGGGATAGCCAAAGACAACTATTAGAATGAAAAGAAGTTCTTAAGAAGTGTTAAACCAGCAGAAAACTGTTTTGCCATCAGGTATATCAAGAGTACTACTGTCACCTGGATTTACACTGGGATTAAAAAAAGCTTGCATTTTGGTTCTAAAATCTGTTAACAGACTGTAAACACAGCAATTTTTTTTTCCCAGACAATTCTCTCTGTGTAAACAATTCACATGTGTTTAGCTGTTACATACTAATTTTTTAGAATGTGTTTATATCAGTGGTCTCAACTTAGGTAAATTAAAGTTTTTTCACTTTACTTTCACAAAAATTACGTAATCTTCTTCTGAAATCAGTGGTTTGCTGTTATAATGTTTACAAAGTCTATTGTCCTGAACTTATGTGCTAAGTCAGGCTTTTGCATAGAGGCCTACAGAATAACAATTAAGTACAAGTTTATGCTAACATGCAGTTAGTTTGTAGGCTAAATGTTGAGGTAATACTTCAAAAGGAAAAAGTAGAATCAAAGTAGGATTTTACCATAATGATGGAAAAACTGAACAGAGTGTAATATATTTTCTTTTGGTTTTGCCTAATGGTACTAAAGACACGTAACCTCTCATATATTGATTCTATTGTTCTCTGGCTTCAACAAGGATGTAACTTTGTAGTAATCTTTAATTACTTTAATTTACTTTCTGATAATTATATTAAGATGCCTATGTTGCCTTATTCTCTGAACTAATTAACTAAAGAATATTTTTTTAATTGATGGAAGGTAAACTGGAAAAAAAATTTAAGTCATTAATATCTACTGATGAAAAGCAGGTAAAATACTTAAAATGCATGCCTTTTCTAACTAAGATCTGCTTTTATATAATGATATTTTTGAAACATATTTTAAATGCGTTTTGCAACACATTTCAAAAACAAAACAATCTTTTTCCTTGATGCCTGTTTTGTATTTTTCAAATGTGATTTTTTTTTTTTAATAAATGGCCACTGAACAGCTCTTTCAGAAAAACACACTTTATTCATATTAGAAATGTCCACACTAAAATAATGTAAAGGTCATCCGCAGGATAGCCAGTCTCGTTAATTCAATAATAATAGATGACATCAGAAAAATGAATTTAGATATTTGTCTGTATTCACCAATTTTTCTATGTAATACTCTTTTTTTTAATTCAGTTGAGGTGGAGTAACTTAGACCATCTGAAGCAACCTATATTAGTATATAGTAAACAGTCCTACTGTTTAAGTTTGGTGTTGGTTGGTTTTTTAAATATTTTACGCTTGCAGCAGCACCCAAGAGACCAACGAGTGAAAAGCTGATGTAAAAGGTGACGTAAAATTGATCAGTGTAAAGCTGATGTAAAATTGTCTTACTTTGTCCTCCCATAACTTCTTTCTTAGGAAAGAATTTTGGAGTTCTACAAATTAAGTAAGAGAGCAGAAGCCAGTTTTTGATTTCTTAGGAAAGTGTGAGTTACTAGTTCTGTGGTAGTGTATAAAGCTGCACCTTCCTTATAAATAATGGTTTGTTCTATCTGAAGAATTTTTAGACAGAAGAGTTTAAAAATTGAGTTGATCAGAGAAGTAGCTGGTGGCCCTCGCAGCTCAGTGTCACTGTTAGGGTGTTTTTGGAGTTCCCTGCTGTGCTGTATGAAAGCTGTGTTCACCTCTGAAGGTAGGAACTTGTTAACACCTGGCCCTGCTGAATGCTCCCTCACACAGCAAAAGGACAAAGATTTGTGCACCTCTTCACTGAGGCTGGTGAAAAATCAATTTCCCACTTGTCACACAATGGGCTACAGCTGGGATGTGTAGCTGGATACCTCAGCGCGAGAGCCAGAAGGGGATATTTGTGTCCCCTGATGCCATTCTGGTGGTTAGGAGCAGATGCCAGTGTGTGCCATTGTCCCCATGTCCCTCTTCATCCTTAGCTTGTCCTTTATTGACTGGTAAGAGGTGCTCAGAGCCAGGAATAAATCCAACGTCGCTGATTCCCAGAGAGAGTTCTGCCCAGAAAGGTTTCACATGCAGCCTCTGAAGCCTCTGCCAAAGGGCACATCCCAATGTTCCCCACTTTCCCATTCTGTGTGTTGGCCCAGCTCTGGAGGTGCTCAGTAGCTCTCAGGGAAGGGAAGAAACACAACCTGCTGTGGTCCACATCCTGATGTGCCTAATCTGTGGAGCAATAGCAGAAAATAGCATGGAATCTCACTGCCTTTCCCCATGTTTGTCATCTTCACACACAGACATATTATCTACACACATACTTGTGCCCAGGAAGAAGAAAAGATTACTGTATCTGACCAAATTTTATTCATGTTGAGGATTGTTCTGCTTTAAATAAAATACTTCTCACATTTGAGGTTGGCCTGTGGTTTTAATCTGGAGTTGTTTGTTCATATGTTTGTGTGATCTTGTGATCTTTCAAGAACTTCTAAATTGCTTTCCCGTTAGCTAAGAATAAACATTTGTTCTGTACCTTTAAGTAATGATATAAGAAAAAAAAAATAATGTTATATATTTATTAATTTTTGCTAAATCCTGGATTTATTTTAGGCCTGAGCCTACAAAATGAATCATGCAGCAAGTGTTGCTTTTTTTGTTACCTACAGTCAGGCTGAATGACTACAAGAGGTGAAGAGGTAGAATTAACTACAGATTGTATCCATCTTTCTTCCTACCCCTCTAGCTATTTCTGTTTGTATGGTCATAGGCCTATAAATGGTGTAATGGGATACTGCCCTAAGCTATAACATTTAATAGAATATGATTGTGTTGCAAGCGAAGAAGAAAATTTAACAACTAAAAGATTTAATCACGTGTTTCTGAAAGGGAGAGTTTAAAACTCAGTGGATATGTTTGTATTCTGTATTTTAAAACAAGCTGACTTGTTTATACTATGAGGAATCTTCAAATTAATTGAAGTGAATATTCACTGGAAATATATTAAAAATGTCAGTATGTTCAGTAATTTATGAACTATATCTCTAAATTCTAATCAATTCTGCAGGATGCTTTTATTCTAGAAAAGCTACCAAATTCACTTTACGAAATGAATACATACGTTTTTTAACCTTCTTTTATTTTCTATATGTTGAACAATAATTATAGTGCCGTTAACATTAAAAATATATTAGTAATCATTATGCAGTAAATTATGCAGGTGACAGAATTAGAGCTGTTCAGACAGTGGATTTAAACAAAACTCTTTAAGCATGTATTCATTCAGCTTTTAGGATTGTATTTAGTCATGGATTATTACTAGCTGAAGCTTTCCTGCATTCTGTTCTTAAAGCCTATAATTTCCTGCTGATGAAGTTAGCAATTAAAATAAAATACTAAGGTGTTCACGGAGACAGACTGAAGAGTCCGTTAGAAGAGCATTTGGTCTCTTAGAATAAATTGCTTTCTTTTTTGAGTTGTCTACCAAGTACCTTGGAGATAGGTGATTCCATCTGTAATTCATCTCCTGCAATGTAGGAGCTAATGTATAACTTGTGAGTATTCTCTCTATACAGGGGCTGTACCCTGTGCAAGGACATAGGGTAAATGCAAAGGCTGTATCAGAAATGAGCATCTGCTGCTTCATCCAGCAAATGAGATTTTTACAAAGTTTATGAAAAAACATGCTACAGAACCAAGCCTTGCTCCTCCATAGTCTTCACTTATTGAATGTAAAAGCAAGCAAAACCTGAGGTTTAATTATTGCTGTCTCAAATATTTTAAATGCAAACAGTATTTTCCTGCTTAATCTTGTTTGTCTTCAAAGCTTCTTCACAGCCATAGGACTGGACACTTGCTGATCCACATGAGAATCTGGTTTTACTTCTTCTTTTCAATACTCTAATTCTTAGGTTCAGTCAAGGATTGTCCCAGGTTGTTCTGACTTGCATCTAACCAGTCAAAGTCCCTTTGCATGTGTGAAACAAGTGGAGGCTCACCTCTGTACTGAGAGAACTTGCTGAAAGGAAGAGGGAGAACCAAACCCTCTGTGTGTTGATGCTATATGTCATTTAGCTAATATAAATAATCCAGGAGCAGAATTTATTCCTTGCTAAAAAGGAAAGGTAAAAACATGAAACCAGTACCTGCCTTGGACTTCAGGTCCATGTTCTCTCATATGGCAAACTAAATTGCACAGGCATGACAATTCTAAAATAAGAAAGGAAATGCTTTGTTATCTATGCTGAAACAAGGTTTAGTTTTTGGTATATTACCATTTTTGAATTACTTTTATTACTTTAATTATGGAGTTCAGTTTTACAAAATTTATTAAATTTTACCAATGCATTTTTTTTTTTTACTGGCAAAGATTTTCACTTATTCATGATAGCATGGCTGAGGATTATTCAGTATTGTTTGTTAATTTTAGAAGCTTTTTTATTCTGCTGGTACATTTTTTCATAGTGAGACCATGCTTTATCTTGAAACCACATCATTTAGGAAGTGTTTTGGTGAGGTCATCCTTGCTGTTTATACAACAGTTGTCTTCAAGCTTCTGCAACTTTGCTCCTAAAACACACGACCTCTCTGCTCTACATTATGCTCATATTGGTAGGATTTCCCCATCTGCTCCTCTTGCACAGCTTCCTTATTCATTTCTTTCAAGGAATTACAGAATATTTAGAGTAGAATCTCTAAGTATAGAATATTTAGAAACTGCAGGCATTGGAGTCTCATCCCAGGCTGTGCTGGCTGACCTTCATTCCCGTAAGCCTTGAACTGGACACATTTTGTTTGGTTTTGTTGATTTTTCTCCTCCATCCTTGCTTCCACCAAGGGCTTCAGAGGTTTTACTCCTTTTTTCCTCGTGCTAGCAGAGAAGGCATCCTGCATTAGGCTTTCCCTACTGTTTCTGGTTCTTACTTGTGAGCATCTGCCTTGTGACTGAGGCTGACAATAACAAAACTGCTTACGTGGAGTCCCAATGAAATTAAAAAGAGGAAGGTCATAGATTTGACCAGATCAGTGAAATGTTTTTAATTCTAACTATTCTAAAAAAATAACATGAAAACAGTTTTCTTTCAGAGAGTTTGTTGGTGATTTAAAATTTTATGTCTGTTTAGAGCTTCTAAAAGTTTCCTATAATTTGTTTTTGAGTTTTAACATCAAAGAAGGATGAAAAATGTTTTATAGTTATAATAGACCCCATGATAAACTTAACTGGAATTTAGGAAAAACATTAAGGACTTTTTAGTTTTGCACCTATAGAAAATGTTCTGTTTTAAAAGAGTGTGTTTACATTTAGAGTGATCCAATAGTAATCCCATGTAAGAGTCACTCCTTTGCTTGATTTGTGTGGGAATGCTGAGGATTTTCTGCTGTAAGGCTTCCCATACTTAGTAGTTAAAATATGCAAAAATGTTATTTCAAAACTGACTCAACATACAAAGAAGAATTGTAATTTCTGATTTGTTTTGCTTAGGAGCCTCTAAATATTCCACTCTTTTATGATGGAAAATGTATAGCTCTTTATGATTTCTTTATCTGAAAGATGCAACTTTACCAAAAGTTTCAATTACCAAATAAGTGGGTTTTTCAAAATCCTATTGATTCTGAAATAAAGATTATTTTTTCTTGAATACATTAATGTTCTGGAGAAGATTTACATTTGTGGCAAGTGCTGAGATTGCACACTCTGTAACAGGGTTACAAAACTATTTTCTTATGAGCCAAATGCAATTCTATTCATTTGCAAAAATGAAAGCCATTAAATATTTACAGGCAGAAAGAAAATTGAGACTGAAGAACAGCAAGGCAAGTTTTTAAAGGATGTTGGTGGTTGATTCAATTACAGCTTTCTAATAAAATCATAATTTGTGTTGTCAATATATGTAAATTAATCAGGATAATTGCATTATGAAGATGCCATTTTTATTTGGTTGTCAATTGTTTTGGCTCCCTGAAAATAAACTTTGGGTGTGTTTCCACACAACAGAGACACGTTAAACCAAAACTGTCTTTTTTGGATCCATAATTTTTTCTCCTGACTGCTACCAGACATACTAGAAAAACAGCCAATTTCATTCACAAACAGATCATTAGGAAGAGCTGGTTTGCCTTACTCCTAGATTTTAGGAATATCCTGTCTTATGTGCTGCATGAGAGCGACTTCTATTATAAGCAAACCTTCCGTGGTGAATCTGGTGAGTTAAAAAAATCAAGTTAATCTTTGTTGAAATACTCAAAGATTAAGAAGTGCAGAAATAAACTGACTGCATTGCTGCAACATTGGATTGTTGCTGCCCAGATTGGTATGCTTGGTTTTTCCATCTAAAATAACATAATTTTCCTCTATCTAAAAAGATTAGGAAAAATACTTCAGATTGATGGAATTGCCTGTATTTTACATGTTATTGAAGGAAGTTATTGTTCAAGTAATAGGCAACTCAGAGTACTCAGAATCAAAGGAGTTCCACAAAGAGCTTTGAGAGAAAATGTAGAAAATCATAATTTGTGCAATTAAGGGAAGTTTTTGTGAAATACAGTGAGAAGATAAGCTTTCTTCCTTGAGGATGTTTCAGCATAAGAAGAAATTAGAGGTTTCAGCATAAGAAGAAATTAGAGGCGTGAAAGAAGTGAGCTACATCCAGATTCTGTCACCTTTTTTGGTTTTGAGTATCATGGGAATGAGGGCAATAGACCTTAGCCTTATGGTCAATGAAATACATAAAATGGAGTGTTAAAAATGGTAACGCTTTAAAAAAAACCCAACCAACCAAACAAAAAGTGTGATTCTCTAGTTCCTTTCATTTTAAGAGCCGTAATGCCAAGTGGAAAAAATAAACTCTTCAAAATATTCAGGCTGGAACTGACAGGGGGAGGAGGTTTTGGGTGAGTTTCTCAGGTGGCTCAGGAGACAGCAGGTGGGTCAGCAGAAGCACTGTGCTGTCTGGCCCTGCACTTGGATGCTCTGGAAATGTCCTGTTTCTAACTCCAGAGGAATGCTTTGGTCTGATGAAGGTAAAAATAACAGAGTGTGGGTTTAAGTTTCAATTTAATTAAGTGTTCACAGTGTGTTTAAAATTTCTACAGGAAATTTTGTGATAATATATGCTAATATTTTTGTGTCAAATATTCTACTATTCATGTTTTTCCTTGGTGTTGAGTATTTTGAAGTTTTCCTTTCATCCCTTCTCTCTTCACCTGAATGGATTAATTGTTTTTGGGTTTTTTTTCCATCTGAAGTTGGTTGTCTAGTCAAATTTGAAGTTTCTTAGGGTCTTTGTGGCTTAGCAGAGGTTGGTATATTACACTGATGATAGTTCAGTCTGCATTTTGCTGGAAAAAGAAATTGTAAATAATTAATACTTGAGTATATCTTCAACTCCAGAAAAAGTGTAGCATTTTCCAGTACTAGAACTTGCAGATGAAGGAATTCTTATGTGTGTAGGATATTGGTTTACGCAGAAGCTTCTTACTTTCACAGATGGTCACATTATTGCTGAATTTTATCCTCATAATTATTCATGCATAAATTTGTTAAGCATATGTCAGGGAGGATGGTTGGTTTTTTAGTATTTGTGTATTTGTCCTCCATTGTTGAGGAGAACAGAGGATATATGCCTGTGATAGGGAGGCATTTTGCAGTGGAAAAATTCAATTTGCTTGGTATATACATTATGTGATTTATAACAAGTTTCATGACAAGTATAGCTACTGGCTCGACTGCTGTTTAAAAAAAGAAAATCAGTTCATTAATCAAAATTCACTTTTCATACAAAAACATTATTATTTTTAGGCATCTAAAGGCCATGAATACCCAAGAGTCAACGCATTATTAAAACTGCTGAGTGTCACACTCACCCATTTGTTTCAGTTTAAAGGCTGACAAAAAATTTCTTCTGGAATAACTGGATCAGAATTCAATGTTGCTGTTTGCAACAACAGAACACCCTAATGATAAAGTGCAAGACTATGTAATAGAAACGAATGAAGTGTAAAATAAAATAATAGAATAACATGACAAGCTAAATGCTTTCTGCAATGGAGTATTCTTGAAAGTGAGTACATCATAAAAAAAAGTTACTTTCGTGTTTCCTAATTTCACATAGTAGATATTTCTGATTTATCGCCTACCTCTTTGAACAATATTTTGTTGTTTATCTGGTTTGGCAGGCCTCTGGATCTGAAGTTCAGGATTTAGTAGCCATGGCGGCTGCCGTGGAATAAATCTTAACTCAAATATGCAGCAGTTCAGGACTAAATATTTTGTGTTCTCTCTTTGAAAAAATACATTCACTATATAATTTGCAGTGTATTTGCAGAGTTTCAAAAGAGAGGCCTAAATTCACTCTGAAATTTCAACTTGCCAGATAATTTCAAGCACTCAGAAGTGCAACATGTATTTTCTGCGCCATGCCTTGTTGAGGGGCAAGCTTAAGTCTACAAAGGTGAGACCAAAGAAACACAGTAGGCTAAGGAATTACGAAGGAAATGCCATGTAAGTTGGAAAATATCTACAATCCCAGCTTTCCTATACTAGTTTTGAGGTCACTATTCTCTCTTTATACCCAGTTAAATTGTGGGCAGCCTGCACAATTAGGCTGCAATTAAGGAAATGAGGCAACCTTAGTAAGTGAACTTGCCTTGAAGCTCTTCCCCCCTCATTTGTGGAAGAGGACAGTCAGCAGTGGCTCTGGGACTGGCCCTTGCAGCTGAAAATGTTGAACTTCCAAACATTTGCAGTTCCTCAGCAGGGCAGAGTGAAGCACACGTGGCAGTCATGGGCTGAGGTTTGCCTGTTTTGGCAGCACTCTGCATCTGATTCTCAGAGACAGATTTGAGACCTGCCAAAGCTGTAGATGTGCAATCTGGAGGGTGCAGGGGATTTCAGAAGTCCCCCATACTTCATGTTTAAGATTCTTTGTAAATGAGCAATGAAGAATTCTGATGAAAAGTAAATTTGTGTGCCATCCAGAGCAATCTTCTCATCTCTCTTAACATTCCTTTTCCCCCTCTGAAATGGCAAACCATTGGTTATATGGCATTGTGCCTGTGCCTGAAATGGTGGGGATTCCTTCCCTAATAGCCACAGGTGGTCATCCTGTAAGTCAGAGATTTGATTACCCATATCATTGGCTTAGCTTGCATAGCTGCAAATGCTATTAAAGGTAATAAAATTATCCAACCTTTACATCACTGTGCTGTGGGAAAAGGATATTGTTCTCAGCAATCAGCATTTATGTCCAACCATTTAACACTGGTGAAGCTGTGCTAATGGCTTTCTGTGACATTTTTGAAAGGACAGCCATTAGATCAAACAAGCAGATTTGTACCTAGAAAAAATGTAACTTTAAAATATTTGGGAAGAAATGGAATTACCAAATTTGTTATCAAATTAAATTAGTAAACAAGGCTGTGCAGGTCTTAGGTGCAGAAACAGATCTCTGTCTCTTTCTTTTCACAGTTCAATAATTTGCTGCTGTGGACTGAAATTGGAGCTGATGGTGTGATTGGATTTGTAGAATGGTACAGTTTGTAAGGCTTCAAATCAGCAGAGGAGTGAAATGAAATTGCAAACAGGTAGACAAAATAAGCAAGAAAGGCAATTCATTCCTTTAATTACAAGCAGTATGAAGGAAGAAGAGGGCTTTATGGATGGTACTAAGGACCACTCATATTGTCCCTGGCATATGTGACAATTCAGCTCCAGGGAAAGGTACAGCAATGATCCTGTCATCTTATTGACTGCAGTCATGCATTAGCTGTATTCAGATTTTGCTCACTCCTTTGAATAAAAACTGTTTTCTATATTATTTTTAATATCTGAAGGACATAGTGTCCAGGCCATGGCCTTTTAAGTGATAGTTCTCTTCCTCCCTCAGTAGGTAGATCAGAATGCTTGAGTGATTCTGGATGTTCATTCTGCTTATTCCATGTTCCCTGAAAAACTCAATATCTAGTGTATGCCTGTCAAATCCTAAAAAATTCTTGTATGTTATAGAATAATGTTTTAGATCAATGAAGGTTTGCTCTTTTCTATCAGGGCAGATAATTGAAATATTTAAGAGTAGAGGAGCGATATAAATAGTGTTCATTACAGAAAAATCTAATTTTACCTATATGAGGCAGTCAGGATTATGGTTTGATTTGGAGTCTCATCCTACTTTTATTCATTTGACTTTAACAGAAATCACCTTCTAGTCATTATTTAATCCTGAACACTAGTAGTACTGCTAAGGTCAGCATGTATTCCATAGAAACCGAAGTTAATGCTAGGAGTGAAAGTTCTCAGAAATTACTTTCCAAGTGTTAGCGAAATAAGTGAGGAAATTGATTACCACCATATCAATTTGTAACTTTTAAAACATTTAGAATATGTAAATATAAAGCCATAAAATATGGCTGTTAATACCATGACTTCTAAGTATATATATGATAATGTAATTGAAAGGTCAAAGAGAAGACCTCTTCTTGTAAATACTTAAATGAGAAATCTTTGCTCATGAATTATTCTTTTTAGGTGAGCAGGAATGGGCATTTCATTAAGTATTGCTCATGGGAATACCTAGTGCAGGATCAGACCTTCAGTACTTCAGCGTACTAAGCAGGAACTCTATATTGTCACTCTGATAAATTTTTTAATCAGTTTTTCATGATGATCTGGTTAGTTCCCGAAGCAACTGGAATGGAAATCAGTCCCATTCCAAAAGGCAATGTAGAGCTGCTTCAGTTACTGGGTACTGTACCATCAGTCTTGGTTGCAGTACCAAGTTGAACACTGCACACTGTTGAAAAGCAGCTGATTCATGATCCATGGGAAATTATTCCACCCCACAGGCTGTTTTAACGTGGAACCATGCCAGTGATAAAATATAAATCTGGTGTCTTAGTTGCTGCTTAGATTTCTGTTTCTTTTTCTAACAACTCAAGCCTTCCTATTGGGTATTTCATCCATTTCTAATGTTCTAATGTTGAATTCTTGGCATTTGAATTTGAACCTTCTGTGCACCCAAATGACTGGAAGAGTGTAAGAGTGTTCTGTCTTCTACTTTTCCGTTTGTGAATCTGTCTTGTTCAGCAACTTTGGTCATATTTGAAGGAAAAAGAGTAAGGGTAATGTGAAGGGTTTGGAATTTTTTTTCTCCTCCTGTATCCTTGGGGATTAAGAAAAAAAACAGAATTCTTTGTTCAATATCCATTTTGTGTTTGCTAAATTCTAATGAAAGGTATAAAAATTCATATATTGCTCCAGATGTATAATGCAAAAATAATTTGAAGATTTTGCTGGCTTTATCCTGAGGTAAGCTATGAAGGTGGATTTTGCTTTCACCTGTGTAGATGCAATATTACAGAAACTCAGCCTAAATCTTCAGTTATAAAATGACTGTGAATGATCAGATTTGTGGAGCAATTAACCGTGGACTTCTTAGGAAAGGCAATAATTAACCCTTCTCTCCTCAGTGTGGTTCCATAATCTTTTTCTTGTCTGTGCTAAAGTATTTGTGGGCTAATTACATAGATCACCTTCAAATGTATAAAGGCCTGGTTTCAGAGTTGTGAAACAGAGCATGTGGTATTTTACTACTTGGTTAACGTTTGTGCATAAGTGTTTTCCATTTCAGTTCCTGTGCTGAAGTTAGATCTGCATTCAGAGGATAACCCTGCATTTCACAACAATTATCGAGCTGCATTTAGACAGCGGAGCCAAGAACATCTGAAACTTTTTGCTATCTGTTGACTACTCCTATGCAAACAAAACAAATCTTCAGAGAGAACTGGAGATTACAGGAAATGTATCACACTGGCTTGTAGTACGTGCATGCTTGTGATGTGCAGGTATATACAGCACATATTTGGGGATGGGGACGAGATTATTCCAGGGCTGCTTTCCTCTGAGTTGCCACAACAACATCATCACTCTAGATGTGAGAGCAGAAGGATTTAGAATATACCTCAAAACCAAATCAAAATGTCTGTTTGGGATGACTTGTTTGGCATTGCTTAACTTTGTCCATTACCAGCTGTAGAGGCCCAGTTCTTGCTCAGTGAGTTTATTTAATAGAGGCTTGAGGAACTACTTTTCCTTGAACTGGGCACACAAGAGAAATGGAACAGCTTTCTCAGGAGGTTAAAAACCAAACTGGCAAACTTTAGAAGATCAGAAATTTGGAAGACTTAAGACAAAACATTCAATCAACATTAACCATTTCACTGAGCATCAACTTAGCAAACTCTACCCATCCAATTTTAGATTACTTTGCTTCTTTCTTTCAAGAAAAATAAAAAAATTAGGAATGGAAAAGAGGAAGGAAGGAAGGAGATAAAAGCAAGATACAGCTACAGCCTCTTGGATCCTAGCACAATCTTAGCTGCCACAAAATCCAAGAACAACAGGGATGTGACCATGTCTGCCTCAGGATAATGTTTTTTATCTTCTCTGGCCTCCTGTGGCCACCCCCTCCCCCCAGGTGGGCCTTCTGGTGATCCAGTTGCTCTGGGGCTAGACTGGGGCTCCAAGGGTGGGCTGTGAGGCACTGCTTCCAGTGTGCCAGTGACTGAAACAGCTCTGGGCTGGGCTAGAGACTCCAAGGTTGGCTGTTTTGGAGCAGTACATTGTCCTGCTGCTGCAGAACTTGCACTGTCCCCTGCCACACACACACTTCTGTTTTCTCCAGTCTCTCATAGCAACTATTTCTGTCAATAACACTGATACCTCTCTCTCCTCCTGCAAATGAAATATGATCAGTATTTTAGTTTCAAACAGTGCCAATGGCCGTTTGTCTGAATTAAACGCTTTCATTATAGTGATAGTCAACATTTCAGCATGTTTGATCTCACTTTTCATTTCACTGACCAGCTGATAAATTAAAAATGTGAACTCTTTCACCATCAGTTTCGTACATGGAATTAAAGAAAGCATGACAGACACAGCATCTTGTACTGTGTGTCTGTATCCTGTGCTGGTTTCACCTGATATTTAAAAAGTCTCAGAAGGAGATAAAAGATTCCTGTAAAGAAAATACAACTTGGGTGTGTATTTCCATTATGGATGAAGAACAGCATTCTTTCTAGCATAAATATAAGAAAAATTATATTTATAAACCACAACCCTAAGCTTGAAAATTACAGTCAGTACCAATTCCTTAATGAAAAACATTTAACTTCTTGTGTCTTGTCTTAATTTTGCTGAAAGAATAGATTGCTTTGGTGCCCTTCTCAATAGAGTGCACTGAAAATGTAACACAAGTAGGTTTCTATGGGAGGTAGCAGCAAAAACTTGTGTGGGGAGAAAGGGAACATTCTCACTTGTTTGATGCTGTGTTCTTTTACTTCTCCAAATCTATGAAAGTTATCCATGGTTAATTTATTTTCCCCGAGTGCTTGAACATATTGATTTGAGACATCAAAGGCAACTCCCTTGTTGGTGCTAGAATGATTTCATTTCCAGGCTGGTGCTCCATGCCACCAAAGAGAGAACCTACTCAGAACAGGGAGGTTTTCTGAGTGCTGCAGCTTCTGAGGGTCTTAGATCTTAGAGGACTTATATCGTAGAGGACAAAACTTAGAGGAGTTTTGGAGGAAAAAAAAAAATTAAAATGTACTGAAGTGGAGTTCAAGAGGTTCAGGAATCACTGGACTCATTCCCAGCAGATCTACCAGGAATCAGCCAGGCTATAGTTGAAACACCAGAATTGTTTTGGTTTTTGTTTTTTGGGGTTTTTTTTTTAAATTCTAGTTTAAGACATTTTAGGATCTGTCTGAAATAACATGGAAGTAACATTCAAGTGCCATATAACAGCTATATGAAAACTGTTCAGGGAAATTAAAGATAACATGACTTCCTTAAAGTGTTGCTCCCAGTACCTTCTGAAGTTACAAAGTACTGGTAAAGTACTCTGCCAGAAAAGAGAATCCACAATACAGTGTTACTCTGTTTAAAACTGTGATGTTTCAATAAGAATCTGGTTTTTTAAAGGCTCCATACTTTTAAGCTCTTAGTGATTATTGAATCATTAGTCTAATGTATCCCCAGGGTCGTCCTGTAGAAAATTACAAATAAAACACCCACTTCCCACAATTTTAATTGTTCAGTTAGTAGTCCCTTACTTGCAAAAAACTTCTTTAAATTTGCCCTAACTGCACTTGTTATGCATTGTTTCATTGTCAGAAACAATGGCATTTGCATCTAAAAAATGTCATGTGGGGGAGAAGAAAGACTATTCATAGTCAATTTGTGGCATTTCACCTAAATTCAGTATTTTTCTAGAGGGATGTTTGATTTTATTTTTTTTTCTCTGTGTTTAAATATTACCACTTAAAGCACAACTTTCCTTTACTGTTAAAGTGAATCTTAGCTATCTAAAATACTGTAAATTGTTTGAAAGAGTGGTTGTTTGCAGATTGTGTAGGTCTAAGTAATGTGATGCTTCAGACAGGTCTGATGATCAGTTAATTATATTGGCACTGGAGAGGCTATCAGTCTTGAAATTAATTCACTTCAGAGTAATTTCAGGTTCTTGGTGAATACAGGCAAACACTTGTGCATCGAAACGCATAAATTTGCAAAGGTTCCTTGAAACCCCATTTAGGGAGTTGAATAGTTTGCCTGCCTGCACATGATGTCATCAGAACAGGAAATTTTGTTCCAAATTTTATTTCCAATCTTGTTTTGAAAGGTCTTTAGAATCTTGGAGTTGATCAAAGAAGAAATAAGTGTTGCTAAATTGACAAAACTTGATACAAACAATCTGGTAACGTGGAGAACGCTGAACCACACTTAAATCTGATGTGTAAATTATTTGGGTTTTTTCTACATGATATTGGTAAAGTCTGCACTTTTCCAGTAACCTATACACAATCCCATACAGATACATACACTTTTATCATGTCATTAAAAAGGCTATAATGTCGAGTACGTAGTTTTTAGGAAGTGCTAGAGTTACTATGGGCCACTAGAAGTTATCAATTTTACACAGGCAAAGGCCTGCTACTTCATGTAATTACAAAGCCATGTTTATGGAATTTTCCAGTGAACATCAAAGATAAACCAGAATATCAAATGCCCCTTGGTAGGTAGGTTATCAATTAGTTTGGAAAAGTAAAAGTAAAAAAAAAAGCATTGTTAAAATAAAAGCATTTTTTTATGGTCTGCCATACTGTTCTCGATGATTGTCCTGCAGGACAACTCAAGTAAAAAAGTAGATGTGATTTGTGCATATCTGTGTCCTCCAGAAATATTAGAAGGTTTTGTCTTCAAAGCAAACAATTGCCCACAAATCTAGAAAGGTATCAAGACAATACAGAGAGGAAAAAAAAAAAGACATAAATGAAAAAATGTCCTGAACTAGGTCTTTATAACTTTGGGTTGTGCTTTTCTAGCCATTCGTGGCTTTCCTTTGGGAGTAAAAACTTGCATGTAAAAGGTCAGGTTTTTCATCTCTTGAGATCCATGGTAGGCTGTCCACTTACTTCAGTAAACAGTGAATCATGTCTCAGATTTCCACAGCTGATAATAGCATAAAATCAGGCTTGCTCTCTCAGACTGCAGGAAATAGGAAATGCCTTGGTCCGAGCATCACCTTGTCACAAAAAAAACCAAAAAAAAAAAAAACCAAAAAACAAAAAATCCCAAAACAAAAAAACCCAAACCCCTAATTGTAGAAAAACAGACCAGAAAAGAAGATGAGGTTTCTTGGGAAATAGTTACTATTTATCTTAGAGCAGAGATGAAGAAATCTGAAGTTAATTCTGTTTGGTCAATACTGGGGAAGAACAGCCGTGACAGGAACAGTACAGGCTGTGCTCTACATGTGATGAGCATGTTTCTCACAAGTCAGCTTGCTCATTGTGCTGTTGCTGCTAATGAAACCAGGAGTGCTTTGTGACAGCAGTGTGCTACAATTCTTATTCTTTTTGGTTGCAGAAGAGAGGATATCATTTCACACTGGGTGCCAGTGCTTAGCCTGGGATGATGGAAAGAACTGCAGGGACGTGCAGAACAGTTCTGAGGCAGGAAAACATCTAGCCCAATTTAAAGCAAAAAGGTATGTGTACGTGCACAGACTTCCACCAAACACTGACATTTGTATTCTTCAATATCAAGATTTATTTTCAACTCATAAATTTGGCCTATAGCCTAGCCGCAGTCAATATTCACATCTTGAATCAAGAATTTGTGGTGGCCAAAAATTAAACTGATACTATTTCTTAAAACACACTAGTTAGGGCTGCATGTGAAAATAATATTGCACTGGTACTTGCCAAGCTGTAATTTCCATTTCAAATGCAGATACAGGACTACATGTATGCCAAGTAACCAAATCATAATTTTATTCTTATGTTGATGTATTTCGTTTTTGCCTATGATGAGTCTGTGAATGTTGTGGGAAGGACCCCTTTATGGGCAGTAAAGTGTGGTTTCAGTTTTTGTTTTGGTTTTGTGGTTTCCTTAGCCTAGAAAGAATTCAGAATGAAAACACACAGTTCCTTTTCATAAATGCAAAAACATAACAATTACATAGCCAATTATTTAGTAAAGATTAGGCTTTAAAAAAAATCTTTTGTCATATAGTTTGTCAAAGGATCTGTAAGATGAAATATGATCAAGAGCATTCATAATTTGAAACCTACTGAATGTTGAATGCTTTGATTTATAATTGATGCTTTAGATACATTAGAAGTGTGAAAACTCCAGGTAACTATGGTAGTTTACACACAGACATAAAGGACTGTGCACTAAAAGCTCTATTTTAATGGACCTGATCCTGTCAAAATATCAGCAAGACAGAAATAATGCTGCTAAATACTGAATTCTACTTCACTCTACTGATGAAATACTCTGAGGATAACAGAGCTTCTTCACAAAGAAAAAGCTTCACATTTTTTTCTAAAGAAGTCTAGTTGTGTTTCATAATTAAACAATCAATACCATGCCTTGGAGGTCTGTGATAAAGTAGATCCCATTTTATCACTCAAGATACCCCTGCCAGCTTGCTGACAATGACTGTTTATTGGGCATATGACAGAGAAATTTGGGGAGGAGTATAGAAAGAGTTCTGGTGTTTGTGCCAGTATTTCACTTTTTCTTATATTTAGGGCATTAAAGCTGAAATATGCGTATCCTCAAATGGAACATGAACAGTTCTGTCAGAGAGGTAGGTTAATAACTGAGAACAAAGGGTACCAAGAGAGAATTGAAACTTTGATGGAATGGGGAAATGGGACCACTGGTGCACCTATCACGGGTCAGCTGGGAAGTGAGGCCTCCCAGTAGCAAGGCATCGAAAAGATCTAAGGAGCTGTGCATAAAAATGCAGCAGATTCATCAGCACAATGTGTGCTTCAGAGAGAGAGAACTGCAGGCATAACTAAGGCAGTTCAAGAGGCCAGGCTGGTCCTTATTGCTGAAAACTCCAAATCCAGTGCAGAGCACTAATTAGTAGTAGGACTGGCATGGCATTCTGCAGTCTGTGTTTTTGAAGGTTTCCTCAAAACTTGTTATATTCAAAGGATGGAAGAGCTTAAATAAAAAAAAGAAGAAAGAAAAAAAAAAAAAAAACTTGCATTTGATTTTTAGCTTAGTTTAAAACTTAGCCTTTTATAGTGTTACTCAAAATGAAGAACAGATTTCTAATAAAAGAGCTAATTTTTATTAAAATTCTGGTGTCAGCAGAACACTTCATCCTCACAGACAGAAATGAATTAGTAGTTCACAGATATTTATTCTAAGTTTCCAATAAATACTTGGCAAAAATTCAATAATGATCATTAAATACATAAATGGAAAAATTAAAAATAAAGATTTTTCCCTTGTGATTTATTATATAGTGCTTTTGAAAAGCAAAGTTGAAGAAAGAAGTCGCTATCTGGCAGAAAAAGTACTACAGAAATGTTAATTAAATTGTACAGTCATAAGCAAGCTAGCGAGCAAGAAAAAAGCTCCCCTGCTTAGAACTGGAAGCCATATTTATTCTGGCTGGATGCTTAAAGACGTGAAAAGATTCTTTTGGATATTAAAGTGAAATTTAAATAAAGCTAAGCACTTTTCTTTTTGAATTTGCCAAATGAGGAAAACCAATTAGGAAGTCTTTTATAATTAAGAAGTCGGAAACAAGCACAGGGAAGGCTTTTGCAGACACATCTGTGGCACAATTCCATTATGGAGCGGTTATAGAAAAGGTGAGGCTGTGCAGAAGGAGCTGTTGTCAATGTGCCTGGCAGGAGCAAATTGGGAAAATCCCTGGACTGTGCTTGAGTTGCGTGCCCTGCTGCAACTTTTTGCAGGACTCAGGGAGGGAGAGTTGCTGCGGGCTCTCGTGGTGGGCAGTGCCGCAATGTCCCCAGAGAAGTGTCCTGAAAAGGGGACACGCTTGGTCCATCAGGCACATCTGCACCCACCTGGTGATTTCAGCTCAGCCTGGTGATTCCAGTCAGTTGTGAGCTGAGCCTTCAGGGTGATATGAAAGGAGAGGTGGGGGGGGTCTTCTTCTGGAGGTTCCTTAGAGCCTTTATTCTGCTGCTCCCTTGAAGGGGTCCAGGGGCCAAGAACCAGAGAACCAGGCAGAGCAGGGACTTAAATAGGGAAGGCAGGGGGCAGGGTTACACAACTTGGCCAATGGGGTGGAGGATTGAGAAATGAACCAATCAGGGAAAGATTGAAAATGGACCAATCAGGGAGGGTAGAAAGGAGGAAGTAGGGAAAGAACCAATGGGGGATAACTGATTAACATATCAACCCCAAAGCCTCATGGGGGGGGAAATAATTTGCTCTCCCTGAGGGCGAGAGCAGCCTCCTAGGGTTTCTTCCTTAGGGGAACTACCACAAACTTGAAACCTAAGGGTTGCTCCCTCTCCAGGAGCTACTGACTGGGCTGCCAGGCTCCACAGTGGGCATTGCAGCCAGCCCTGCCCGCTGCTGCCAGCCTTGTTGTTGTATTGTTCTACACAAGCCTGGATATTGCATGCTGTTTCATCTCTGAGTCCAGCACCTTGGATGTAGATTTGAAAGGGCATAGCTCTGCCTTAAAAAACACAAAGCCCTACCCACGCAAAAAATCCCCACCCAAACCACGCATGAAGCAAAAAACAAAACAAAGGAAAAAGACTTAAAGCTTTGATTTTTGTAGCTCTTGATAAAATTACGTATCTCTTTTGAAAGTGCATTCCCATCAGTGTAATGAGAGTCTATTTCTCAACACAACTGCAACACCCCTCAGCCCCAATTTGCTTAATTTAATGAAGCTTTTAAGTAGCACTGAGCTTTAGTTCTGGGAAAAAAAAAGAAAAAGAAAACCCCAAAAAAACAAACCAAACCCTCTCTTTATATTGTACTTTGAAATGGTTATTTAAACTGTTGTATTAAAAGGACTCCTCAGAAGGGCATTCATCTGCTTCTGGACACCTGGTTAACATTAAGAACGGTTTACCAGAGTTTTGTTTGGGGATACAGAGCTTACTCTGAGAATTTAATCAAACATTTTGCCAGCCTTATATGGGTAATTCAGCTATGCACACAGATGTTCCTCAGCAGGATTATGGTAGTTCTCTCTAAGAAGGTACAGAGCTTTCTTTCTTACATCACAGGGTTTTGTAGCACTTTTTAATAATAAATATTCCTTCTCTCTGAAGGTGTTGCTTTATACAGCTAGAGCTTTCAGATCAGCATCATTTCTTGGCAGTGATTGCTCGTGCTGTGGTTTTAATAAAAACAGTATCAGAGGATCATGTTCTGAAGCATATTTTGTAAAGTGAAATGGTACAGGCCTATTCTGCACAGGCTCTTGTTTTCTAAAACTTGACATTTGTAGAAGTTATTTGAATAGTTTGAATGAGCTTACTGATCCATTCACAAGGACTTCTTGTCTCATCTAATGTGAGGGATATGTTTGACAAATCTGATGGGAAATAAGTTTCAACCTAAAGAAACTAGTGGGGATTTTTTGGTTTTTTAGTTTTGTCTTTTTTTTCCTGTGATGAACTGAGGGACTGAGCAGCATTGTTCTTGCTCATTTTTGAACACCTGTTAGATAAGAAATGAAGAGGTCAAATTTTTCTTTTACTTATCTCTGTGAAACAACATTAAATTTTTATACATAGAATAGGTGCCAACTTTGGCCACAATATTCCCAAAATTGCAGCCAAGGACAAAGCTGGGAATTGGTGACAGAGTATTCAATGGCAGACTTGTGGTAGTGATTGCTTGTAAAAGGAAGATTTGGGGGATATTTTCTTTGGCAGAACAAATTTGGTTTGTTTGTTGGTTTTGTTGGGTTTTGTTGGTTGGGTTTTTTTTGTTGCTTTTTTATTTGTGTCCTTGGGGGTTTTGTTTGTTTTCTTTGTGGTTTTTGGTTTTGTTTGTTTATTTGGGTGCTTTGGGGGTTTTTGTGATTTTTGAGGGTTGTTTTTTGTTTGTTTGTTTTAATCGTGAAAAACTTAGCTCTCTAACAACTTCCAAATTATTTTAATGTAGGTGGTGGGAAGTGTCCAATTAACTGGCACATGCATTTCATGTGGTTGCTAGAGCTTGTTTTCTCCTTTCTTTCTATCACCCAGGTATACACTGCAGAATGTTTTGTATAAATAACAAATAACAAATTTCAATGAAGGATGGGGAGGAGATACAGGGCTACATGTTTTTTTGGCATTCTGAATGTCTTGTAAAGTTGTCTGGTTGGGATTGAACTGTATCATTGCTGTGAAAACCGAAGGACACAGGGTCAGAGGTGCTGAGCTGAATTGCATGCAGGTGAACAGATACAGATGCATCTAATACCATGACACAAAGCTGACATTTTGGGTTTTTTTATAAATACAAGGCAAAGTAGAGCTGATCAAGTATCACAAGTGACTCATAAAATGAAATAAGAGTATAAGGGTATCTAAAAACATCTGTAGAAGTCTTTGGAAATTGTCTGTGATAATTTCAAATTTGTTTTTGCTTTTTGTGATTTTATTTGTTTCTGTAAAGAGAATAAAATTATATGTGCTTTTAACCATCTCAATTTAAATAAACAGGTAAAATCCAGATAAGAGCTGATTTTGGTGGGGATAACCATAATCAAAATATATACAGCCAAGGTAAATTTTTAAATAATGTGAGCTCACTGTTTTTTATTTTCATTTTCTAAGTGTAGCTTTATCATTTCACTGTGTTACTTAAATTGTTCTTGTTTTCTTAAACTGGTATCATTCCTCCAAACTTGCTTTAGGTTTGGCTGTATCTGATTATTCATGACTTCCTCAAATATCCTCCATTTTTAAGAGATGCCACTAATGTTTGTTCCTTTACTTTCCAGGGAGTTGAAGGTATTTTCAGAAATTGTCTAGATAAAACCTAAATGTCAGCTCCTCTACAGCAGTTAAGTACCAAGTTCAGTGGGAGTTAAGTGACTTATAGAAGACAGAAATACCTTTGGAAATAGGGGGTTAAATGCCTTTTCCTACTTCAAGGAAAAAAAACAAAAAAGAGACAAAGGCTTCTATTATTTGTGATTCATAAACACAGGTGTACTTTCAGTATAGTAATTGCAGATGTATAGAGCCTGTCAGAATTTTGTTTGCTTTTGTAGCACAAAACCCTAATATATCTCCTTCACAAATAATCATAGTCAGTAAACCCCTGAAACATGTGCTCCAGGTGATTTCTGTTGGAATTGTATGTTCTTTGCTTGTGCTTGTGGGTGTAAATGTGTTGGGGGCAAAAGGGCTCTTTTCCCTTTCTGCCCTGCTGTCTTGGTTGGTTGTGATAGAGCAGATCTTCAGGAGAATTGTAGGGTAACCACAGCAAGGAAGGCTGGGGTCACTAGCATGTAGCCATTTGCCTTTTCTCTTCCCCTGGCTCCTTTTTGGAGACCTTGTACTCTCTGTGGCAAAAGACCACAGATTTGTATTTGAAGTGAAAGCTCTTCTGGCTCGAGTCAACCCTTGGTTGTCACAGTGTCCTAACCCAAAAGCACCTTGATCCTGAGTATGACATTAATCTTTCTCTCCTGAAAATAGTTGCAAAGGTCTAACATGGCACAATCCTGCACTATTTGTATTTAGAGAGCCCTTGCAGTTGCAGAACAAATGGAAGAAATAGCACTGAGCATGGCTGTAGGCTGTCCTGCAGATTCCAGCAATACAGCATTTGGCTTTGACACCATTCCTCTCTAAATGGATGAAGTGACAACAAACATCTTCAAAGCAGTTTGCTTTAAGTTCACTCCTTTCTGCTGAGTTTTAGGAGAGTGCCAAGAGGGGATATAGCAATCTACCTCTTGGGATTAATATGTTATATCACATCTGTCTGCCTAATGCAGAGGAATTTCTGGTAATGTCAAGTGCCTGACACTTCAAAGGCAGCTAGAAATCACCCGTTGAGATATTTATAGAGTCCTTCTATAGGGAAATGTCTTAATGTCTCCAGATCAGTAACTGCCTTAGATCTGAAGCAGGACAAGTAATTCTGTTTTTATTATCCATTCCAGTGCCTCATTAGTCTTTTTTTATTTTTTATTTTTTTTCCCTCTGATTGGTCACATGAAATGTGCAGGAAGGCACTCCTTGTAGGTAAGTTGACTCAGTGTCACCGAGTGTCACGGTCAGTCACTGTAGAGAAAAGTGTAAGAGGAGGAGAGAGACAGACAAGCAAGGGAGTGCAAAGAAGCAAGGAGGAAAACAGGGCAGGAGCAAGGTGCCTCTCCTGGCTTCAGTACAGAACACCTTGAAGTTCGTTGTGTCATTGAGCTGTGCCTGGGTGCCCAGACACAACCCAAGCAATCAGAGGTTTTGGCATGATGCTTTTCCAAACAGGAAGAGAGTCATGCACTGCCAGGCAGGGTTAAGTGACCTGACATAGTCAAAGCTCTGCTCCATTGTGGGGGAATGTTTTGGAATTGTCTTGTCAAACTGCTTCAGAGAACATGGAGAGTACATAAAGTTCACAAAGGAAAAATTACAAAATTGGGGGGGTTGACTATGGAGTGGTCTATGCAGCACCAGTGTTATAAATGACTCAGACCCCAAGTGGGAATGAGTTATAAAAGTTTTATTGAGAAATAATAAAAATTTCACAAAGCCAAAGGGACAGCACTGGGAGCGTGGCCAACCACCAGAGGCTCATCCACAAAATGGCAGCTCCGCCTTTTATACCCCTGGTGTTGCATCAGCCAAATACATATTCACAAATGGTCACACATATTCAAACATTGACATGTCTTGTCTCTCTGGCATATGATGTTGCACAGATATGGAATACAATACACTCTTTTTTTTTTTTTTTTTTTTTTGAGGTACCCAGAACAGAATGACAAGGGTTAGAGAGACAGGGTGCTAGCAAGGGTTCTCTTCTGCTGACTCCAAAATGTGCTGCCCACACTGGAGCACACTCGTGGCCTTATGGAGATGAGCCAGGGAGACTCCAGCAGGGAAACACCAGAGAATTATCTCAGAGGAATTAAGGGATGTTGCTGTAGGAAGGTGACACAGCCAACAGCCCAGCTGAGGTGCTTTTACACCAATGCACACAGCATGGGCAACAAACAGGAAGAGCTGAAAGGCACAGTGCTACTGGAGAGCACAATGACCTCATTGTCATTCCTGAAATCCAGTGAGATGAATCCCGTGACTGGAGTGTGACTATCATTGGCTGCAGGCAGCTCAGCAGAGACAGGGGAGGAAGGAGAGGCAGAGGACTTGCCCTCTACATCAAGAGGGCATCAAGATTGAGTGTGGAGAGTTGTCTCTGAAGAACAGCCATGAGGAGGTCAAAAAGCTTGTGTCAGGGAACCA
The DNA here is from genome assembly GCA_013401135.1 of Cettia cetti. Classification (NCBI taxonomy): domain Eukaryota; kingdom Metazoa; phylum Chordata; class Aves; order Passeriformes; family Sylviidae; genus Cettia; species Cettia cetti. The sequence goes on from VZUI01077091.1 coordinate 88,326, forward strand.
GGCAACAAAGAGAACCTGGTGGCTGACTACAGGCCCCTGACCAAGGGAGGCATTTGACCAAGCCCTCTTGCTCCAGCTGCAGGAAGCATTGTTCTTGCAGGCTCTTGTCCTGCTGGGAGACTTCAACCACCCTGACATCTGCTGGAAGTAGCACGGAGAAGTGTAGGCAGTCCAAGAATGCATGGAGGGTGGCTTCTTGAGCCCAGGAATGGACAGCCCCACCAGGGGGGAGGTGGTCCTAGGTCTGCTTGTCACCAGTGCGAGGGACTTAACTGGGGACACAAGGATTGGAGGTGTCAGCCTGGGCTGCAGTGATCAGCCATCGGTGGTGTTTGCAGTCCTGGGGGATATGGGTCAGGTTAGGTTAAAGTTAGGCCCCTGAACTTTTACTTTAAGTGCAGACTTCCAGCTCTACAGTCAGTGGGATTCTCTGGGAGACTGCCCTCAAGGACAAGGGAGTGGTATAGAGCTGGCAGATCTCAAATGAAGTCTTCCATGGAATGCAGGAGCTAGTGATTCCCAGAAGCAAGAAGCTGGTCCAGGAATGTGAGACATTGGCATGGCTGAGTAGGGACTGAGACTGGTCAAACTGAAGGGAAAGAAGAAAATGAGTAGCGAGTTGAAGCTGGCACAGGTGGCCTGGGAAGAGTATAGAGATGAAGCACAGTTGTGTAGGGAAGGCCAAGGTGGGACTGAACCTGGCAAGACACACCCCATTAAGGCCAGGCTAGAGGTCATCTCCAGCACTGGTTTCTCTGCTTAACTGCACAGTTGGCTGTGGATTTCAGATGAGGCCCAACAGACAAGCAAGGTGGGAGTTTGATTAGTCTGGGACTAAGCCACCTGCCAGTCACCAATCTAACATAACAGGGCAAAAGCCACCCCTAAAACTGTGGCTGAGTTTTACACATAGTTCCTTGTGTTTCCTTCTCACAGTGATGCAGCATGGTCTCTGTGCAGCTGTGAGAAGTCTCTGCTTTGGAACTGTGCCAGTCCTGCTGCAGCACAGTTTTTGGGAATTAAAGTCCACGTGCATCCCTCTATCCAGATGTCCTTTTGCTTTACTTACACTGAAAATGTAGGAGAGGCAATAAAAGTTTATCTCTCTGCTGATGAAGATTTAGCACAGTATCAACTTTTATTCTAGCAATTGAGTGCTCGGTGGGGATTTTAAACTATCTTTGCAAAAAGAAGGTGATACTGAGAGTGCCATGCCTGGAAAAACTGAGGATAATTCTGGATTTGTGTTTTTAGAAATTCAGAATGATGTTCTACCAGTTGTGCAGTTGTATTTTCTTTGAGGGTCTGAACATACCCTTTTATTACTGCAGATCTCTCTTCTCATTTTCTTTTGGATTAGCACCAGAAGCTGGTACTGTGGTAGTAGCAGTGATATCATCTGTAAGAAGAATACCTTGGGCTGCATGTTTGTTTTTTTTTCACTGAATCATGCTACATTCACAGTCTACAATTTGCCCTAAGTCTAAAGGTTGTTTATCATCCATCCCAGACCCTTCTTTCCATCTTCTCTTTTGGTCCAAAAAAAGTCAATGATTTTTTTCCCCTTCTGTAGATGAATATAGTTTTATATATGTATACATACATACGTATTTTCTATCAAAAAAGAAAACTTTTTATTTTGTTCTAATAGTTTCCCAAAATTGTACTTTTAAATACTATTAAAAATATCCAGCTGGTTTAGCTAATCCAAAATAAAAAAATCAATTTTATTTTATGTTTAGGACAAGACAAAAATAATTACAACTCAGGCAAATTTAGAACAAAACCAGAGTCTTCCCACCACTGAACTCCCAATTTGGTGCTTGGACTGTAGTTCATGTGAAGGAGAAGCAGCTTTGCTCTTCTTACTCCTAGGCCTGTGCATAGCCACATTCAAGGAAAATCTCTCTCTGTGAGAGGTGAGGGGTACTGAACCTTTATTTTGGTATTTAGGTGTTGTGGATTACATTGTTTTCCTTAAGGAGAAAGCTTGTAAGCTTTATTCTCATCTTTGCCTGCTGAACTTGTAGCTTTCAAGTCTCAATTACTTGCTATTCTGTAAGCTTGCATCAATTCTGTAAGCTTACATCATTGATGCCTTTCATTAATTTGGCTTATAATGAGTTTAGCTGCCCTGTTGTCTCATCTCAGGCCTTGTACCATGTTTTATGTTTGAGATGAAAGCATCAGACTGAAGATAACCCTTATGTTAGGAGTGTCATCGTAAATCCATTTATCCTTTTTTAGCCTTGTTTGCCTAAAACCTGCAATTAGACATCATTTCTAGGGAAAAAAAATCTAAAAAGAGAGCTCCAAATTTAAATTTCTCTTTTTGTGATCCACTTTGTCACATTGAAATAAATTTCTTGGGCTTTGTCAATACAGATTTTTTTCCCCGATGAATTACTTGCTGTCATCTTTGTTTTCTTGGAAAGAACCTGAGTTTCCAGTTTGATGGTGCATGGATGCCTACTTGAGCAGTGATGGTGTGCAGGATCTTACAGACCATCATTTTTGGCAGACTTGGACACTGTCTTGCCATTCTAACTTGTGGGTTACCTTCAGTTCATGCAGTGAATTGGGAAAAGCATGGTTGAAACCTGCTCCCCTTGGAGAAAAAGATCTATGGCCTGTTCAGGAGTATCAAAATACATTTAGAAAAATTAGTATTTCTATGCACTGGAACTGCTTCATTCAAACTAAACAATAATATTGGATTTTCGCATTCTTTAATGCCCTAGCTATCTGTGGTTAATTTATGAGTGGTTCATTGAGACAGAGGTTGTATGCTGAGATGACTAGACAAAACACTGACACTTCCAAAGACACCTTTCAAGTGGAAGTGTGGGTGTTTCTCTTGTCTTATGAGACTGCTTCCTCCTATTTTAGACTAAAAACCTCACTTTTGATGAAGGATATGGATATGTTTTGGTTAAATCACTGTAATACCACTGCAAAAATCTGCTCACTTTAGGGTATTCCTGAATACATAAATACAAATAAGGCAGGCCTAAGCAACAATTTTAATGCCAGCATGTTTTTTCGAGCTGAACAAAGCAAGAGCATATGTAGGTCCTTATAGTGGTGATGGGTTAGTAATGAGACTTTTGTAAAGGAAGTACTAATGTTCATGCTTTCCTGAACCAGAGTCAACAAATATGTAAACATTACTGTCTACACACAGCTCCATTAAAAAATATGCTGATATTCCCTGTCTGATCTGCTTCCTGCTGAGTTAAAGAGGCAGCTTTAAGGTCAGCATACAAAAATCCTCATGCATGATACATTTATTTAATGTCTTTATTGCTAAAATCTACCTACATTTCCTAATTCTTTTGGTTGGCAGAAAGTATCCTGAATAAAATTCTTCTCTCCTTCTGTCTAATAGAAACAAATTCTGAGGTTCTCTTGTTTAACAACTGTGCAACCTCTTGCATCAAGATTAAACACTTTGTTTTGTCCCCAGGCAGTTGTATATTTATTACTCTTGAGGCAGTGCTATTTGAAATAAATGGAATTGAAAGATCCTGAGAAATGGTTTCTGAAACACATATATTGAGTTACCCTCTCCTATGTGAGCAGAAAATGCTTCTGATGCTTCTCCCTGCACCCTTGGAAAGAAAATAGCTGATATAAAAATATCACATGATGGGGTGCTGAAAAGGTAAGCATTTTTATCCTCAGTCACTGAGGCTTTTTGCTGCTTATTGTCCTGAAAATAATTAGGTTATTTTTATGAAATGTATTACTATTCACTAAAGATAACATAGGTAAGGGCATAATAAAGGACAAAATAAAAGATAAAAGGAAAAATTCTCTCCTTTTCTGCCTCAAAAGGTAAATATGAAAACAAAAAAAAAAAAAGAATCCATGGCTTGGAAATAGTCTTTAAAACGTCTCAGAATTCAGATATATATTTGGGCTGGTGACAGGGTTTATCTCTTCTCCCTGATCAAAATAATAAATGCTCACCAAGAGAAAAAGTTCTTTTATGTTATAAGGAAAACAATTTCCATGTAGCTTTTGTGTGTGTGTGTACGCATATTCATAAAATATGGATTAGCAGCACTAGGTATTCAGCTAAGTAAATATTCATAAAATAAAGGTGAAATTGATATGCATTTCCCAATAGAGAGTAATAAGCATATTTTGATTTCTTAGTAAAACATCAAACTAAGGGGAGAGAAAGCACTTTCTTTTTGCCTGGACATGTTTTATTCCTCATTCTCATTGTGTTGATCCTGCTTGCAAAGATTACATTTTGAATATACAGCATTGCTAATATTTTTAAATGTAGAAGAATCAGGTCTATTGCTTAAAATATATATAAAAAAAGATATTTTGGGTTCTTTTTTTTTTTTTTTTCTTTTCTTTGATTCTTTGAGCTTTTGTCTTTGGGGTACATTAAAGTTACATATTTTAGTCCTTTTTTATATATATGAGAGACAGATGTGCCTTTTTTGCTAGAATCTTATATTCTCAGAAGTGTAGGTTCTGAAGCCTTGTTTGCAATATGTGCTAACTATTGGAAGACTCAATAAATAAGATATGTGTTGCAGTCATGAACTGTATACTTGTAGGTATTCCTGAAGGCTTTCTTTGCACTACACATGATCATTTAGAGTAATAGAATGGAATTGTTTTTGAATAAACTGAAAATTAAGTGGGTGTTCTAAAGCCCTACCTGAGAGATCTCAAGAACAACTCTATTTCAAGCAGCCTGTTGAATCAGGGAAAAATTACATGTTGGTGTGCAAACAGGCAAAATTTTTTTAAAAATCAAATCCTTGAAGTAAAACAGAATCCAAATAGGTTTTTGTGCTATTGAGTTTATTTAATGTCTAAGGAGTTAGCTTAGGTTCCTGTTTTCCAGAAACAAAACGTTTCAAATCCAAATTGAAGAATATGTCTTCCCAGAATTAGTATTTGACATAAAATAGGCTTGGAATGTGTCTTGTTCTCTACCTGAATTTCTGTTGATATTGATTCTTTGTTTCAGCTGGGCCTGTTTGTAAATACCATTTCACCCTCTTCTGTTTCACCCTTTTGCTTGGGTCAGTTGGGTCAGTTCTCTTTCCAGGCTGGGGAGATGGGCTTATTTGTGCATGTTTGGAGCAGACAGCTTCATCCTCATCTCTCTCTGCTGCTGTGGTGTTTTGTCCTTTGAACACAAACAGTGCTTCCCTACAGCAGCCATATTTTGGACAGGCAGGAAATATGAGGTCTTTGTTCTACTCATTTTATGGACTTTGCTGATTTATGCATTTATTAATGCATGGGCTCTGTGTGTTCAGTGGTGTAATTTCAGTGTGTTCATTGCCAATAAGGAAAATAAAAACAAAACTGTCTTTGGCAGCTGGCATGGAGCTGGGGTAAGCCAGTAAATAAATGTTATATATTTAAAAGAGAATTTTTATTTTTTTTTTTAGTATTTTAGAGCTGTTACAGGAAAGATGAACATTGTCATGTAGTTTGAATTTTTTTTCTAAATTACTCCATCATCTGCATGCCACTGATCATTTTCACATGCTGAATAAATTAGAACCATCATAAATGATGGCAGCAATCTCCACTAACAGAGCTTGTTGATACCTGCTTGTTGAAGTCTATTATTTAAAATAATTCCTTTGGCTTTGTCAATGTTTACACAGTCCAGCATCTTTAATGTTGATTTAAGGTTATCTCTATGTTCCATAACTAGAATACAGAACATTTCTATCGATTTCTTCACCACACTTTTCTACTTTACTATCCATAAATGAATTTTGATTCATAAAAGAAAAACCCTGGGAGTCAAATGTCAGCTATCATCCAATATATTGCTCTCTGCTGCAAGTAAAATAGTCTGCATCTCATCTTGAAAATATAATGCATATAAGCCTTCTCTGAAAGAATTTCAATAAAATATTGATGTATGCACTTTATTTTGTTTGATAAGGTATTTTGAAGATAGGGACAACAGCTCAAAACAAAGCCTGGAGTCATCCCATTTTGTATTTTTTTGAGCTTTTCCACAAAAGGTGGATGTTTTATTTGTGTTAAAGAAAATACTCTGTGGTGGAAAATACTCTGTGGTATTGTCTTGAGTGATCTGTCTTAGTAGATTTTGTGCTGGGAGTTATGATGGAGCCTAGCAAAGCCTAATAACAAAAAAAAAACAAGTAATGTACACACTCCTCTGGATATCACGTTTGTTACTTTATATCACACTCTGGTGCCCTGCTTTTGAAAAACGTGTTTCTACACAATGCTTTTAATTTTTTCCTCCTAAGTGTGTGCCTTAGTAGTATGTGTTATTGGAATGTTTTGTTTTGTTTAGAGACAAGTTTTTAATTCCATGAATAATCTAACCTAATGTTCTCTTCATACATCCCAGCCTGAAAACAGACAAAGAAAGGCAGCTCATAATAAGAAATCTGATGGAAAATTTAGACACCATAGAAGCTAGAAAAATACCACTTCCTAGGGACTTACACACTTGGAAAAAGATGCATTGCAATTGATGTGCTTTTTTGTGGTTGTTTTTTAGTTTGGTTTTTTTTTACAGAAGTCTAGATAATTTACATCTGTAGCCCTCCCCTTGTCCACTGATGAAGTCACTCCATCACAGAGGGCCCCTGGGTTGGTCAGGCAGGACCTGCCCTTGGTGAAGCCGTGCTGGATGTCCTGAATCCCCTCCCTGCCCTCCATGAGCCTTATTAGAACTTCTCAGAGGATCTGTTCCATGATATTCCCAGGCCCAGAGGTGATGGCTGATGGGTCAGTAGTTCCCAGCATCCTTTTTTCTACCCTTTTTTTTAAAGATGGGTACAGTGCTTCCCCTTTTCCAGTCACATGAGACATCACCTGACAGAAATCAGGTGACTGCACTTTATTCTTTAAATTCTTTTGCAGAAAGCAAAGGCAAATTGTGTGATTTTTGTGGAACAAATTAAAAAAATGGTGATCACTAGCATTGCAGTGAATATCAAATGAATATATAATAACAGAACATTAGGAAACAATTAGAAAAAGTGCCTAGACATTATTAATTCATGCACTATTCATTGTACCAACATTGATCATGTGAAAGAAGTGTGGTGTTAGTTACATTTTAATCATTCAGCGTTGAGGAAGGACTAATTATTTTCGAATAGCGATGGGAAAGATCCAGTTTTATAAAAAAATCATGGAACGTCTAATCTACTCCCACAGCATTTTAATAGGGAAACATATGCCTGCCATTATTTGTTGGACAATGGAGTATATCACAGCAAGAGTTTCAGCTCTTACAAAGAAGGTAGAGGTAGTGCTGCCCTCACAGGGGTCTGTGTTAACTATGGGATGGGTGTGCTGTGCTGTGCATCCCTCCAGCCCTTCCAGAATAGGGCTAGACCAGACTGGCCATTGTGTCCCTTCCAGCCAAGCCACTTGGATTTCCCCAGTGCTTCAGAAGAGTGCTGGGGAATGAGAGCAGCAGGCAGCTTTCCTTATGGACTTGGCGTCAGTGAGGGGTGTGCCTGCAGTGGATACAGCTGGACAATGAAGGGAGTAGGACTAGGCGTGACCATCTCCCTGCTGCCCTTTTCATCCACTGGGGAAAGCATTTAGGGGCTTCCAGTTCCCTCTGAAGGAAGAAGTTGCACATATCTCCTTGGAAAACCATTTCTGATCTTGCACAGCTGTATGCCTGAGAGGAGAACTGAAAGTTTGGTGCCTCCTTCAAAAGCAAGTTTCTCGGGTTGAGGCTTTGTGCAGGTGCTCAGGTAAGATGCTCAGGGATTGAGAGCCTGGTGGAACAGTTGTGAATTGGAGAGGCAGATGCTGACATACTTCATGGTCAGGGTGCCAAACTCCAAGCCTGTTTTTATGTTTAGCATGTGATAGCTCCTTGGGTTTTGTTCTCCCTTCCTCCCTTCTCTAGGCAAAGTACCTCATGAATGCTTCCAAACGGAGAGGTGGATCTCTAGGGACTTCTCTGCTACCCAAATGCAGTTCTGTGAGCTTTTCTTCCTGGAGTGACATCCTCATGGGTGGGGGCTTGGCAGGCTTGCTTTGAAAATAGCATGTACCTCACTCTTATTTCTGTATTTTGCCATAACTCGTGGTTTAGGAGACCTCAGATCAGTTGCAATGATACAGTCAAAACACAGAAGGACTACTGGGTGATGAGAATCAGTGAGCTAAGTCTGGGATGATTTAAGAGGTAATTTCACTTTAAATTAATAGTGCTTGGGAAATGCACAAGAACATGGGTTTAGATCAGTGTAAACAAAGCTTTCTGTAGCTTTTTGGCTTTATACTTCATCTGTTTTGCATGTTAGATGAAGGTAAATATCAACCTGTAAACCATAGTAAAATTAGTATTGTATCAGGTTAGTATTGTATCAGGTTTTTTTGGTATATTGTCTTTTTTGTAACCTCTAAGTTTGGTGTATTTATGTTATTTGGGACAATAATAACATATATTTTCTGTGTGTGGATTGGTTGGTTTAAATTCACAGAAAAAGCAACATGTTCTTGCTTTGGTGTTGGACTCCAAGTGGATGCTTTTTATTATATTATCTTCCTTAGTTTTATATAGTATTGATGAAATTGAAAGTCAGTGACCTGACAAAAACAAAATAATACAGCATGAAAATTGCTACCATGATTTCATGCTGTGTTAATGCAAGGATGTCATTCCTGCTTCAGAATAATAACAGTGTTTTGCTTCTGAACTTAGTGCATCTCTCTCCCCCTCTCTTCCTCTGCCCACCCCTCCTTTCCCTTTCAAAGAGAGTTGAAGCCACAATGAAGTCCTTTTTAATCACATATATTGGTTGGTTGTTAGTGAGTAACCACCACTAGCAGGTAATTTCTTTGAAGCAGAGAGCAGAATCTTTGTATTGCATAAGCATATGCAGAAATGCAGAAAGAATCAGGCTTAACAGTCACTACAACATGGCTAATTGCAGAATCTTGGGGGTTTTTTAGTCATTCTTCCTCAAAGAACCATCACTCAGGCGGCGTGGCAGCACTCTTTTGAATTCCCACAGGGCACTGCTTGTCTTGGATTATGCAGAAGTGATATTCACTCTCTGTTCTCAACAATTCCTATTCTCCTACAGGTGCCAGAAAAGATTTGAAGAAAGTCACTAAATTCTGATTGACGTACTCACTGAGCTTGCCAACAGTGTGATCAGATTTCATATTTTACCTGATCAGAGACCTCTTTACTGAACCTTCCTATCTTGCCAGTAATGTTAGAACCTACAAATTAGATGTAAACATTCTAAGTTCTACATGACAGGTGGGAGGTACTTGGCAAGTCCTTCCAAGTGGGAAGCGTGTCTTTCAGGTCCCAGATACCTGTTCAGACTCTGCCCTCATAAAGACTTACCTGTCCAGGGAGGGAGGGAGGGAGCAAATACCAAGTCTCAAGTTAAAGGACAGCACCAGCTCCACTTTATTTTGGCTGTCCCTGTTTCCTCCCTGCTTGCAGAAGAGGGTGGGCCCAGCTGTTTATGTGTGTACAGGATGAAACAGCTATCCCTCCTGTACTTCATGGAGGAGTGGAAATGGAACAGGAAGAAACAGAGCACTGTGCCCTCTCCTCACGCTCTGCCTCAAGAATAGAGGTCAATTCAAACACACCAAACAGACCCATTGCCCTCCCCCAGCCCAAGAAATAGTTTATTGCACTCACAGCAGGGAGCTGAAGGGCTGCTGATACAAGTCTCTCTGTGTGTTTGCTTGCTTCACTGTTAAAGCATTCCGCCACAATACTTGACGTCTGAAGCGGTTCAGAATCTCTTCTCATGTACAAGGAGTTTCCTTGACCTTGGTTATTTTAGGCAGAAAATAATTTATGATTCAGTGAGCCAGAGAGAAAATACATGTGAACATGAGGCTTAGTGGTTTGTATTCACCTGAGGGCTCCAGTTTCCATGCTAAGGACAGATTGCTCTCCAATGTCAGCTTTTGACCACAGGGATTTGAAGTTCTCTTCCCAGCTAAGATGGTTCACATGCTGCAGAATTCTCCAGTTTGGCATTGTCCTCTATAACTTCACAGCCTCCATGAGGAGGGAGAATGGGGAATGTCCTGATGGGTATGGCAACCCGCCTCTTTAATGAGAGATAGGGATGCAGGGTTGAGTTCTCTGACCGTAGGAAATAGTTCAATCAGCCTGGAAGAGTGTTCTGACTGTTCATGAGCTGTTTTGGCAAATAAGAGGTACCTCATCCTGGAGCTTAATTAAAAAAAGGCAAGGACAACCTCTCCTTTATTTTGAAAGCGTTAATATTGGCCACTTCTTACTCAAGACAGAGGTTTTGTAAAGTCTGGATGCTTCTTGTCAATAAACACAAATTATTCTTTTCTCAATAGACTAGTTTGTCTGACGTGCTGAGTTATCATTGTCATGTTCTCAGAATGATTTTCAGAATTTTCAGTCTCTATCAGGTAGTACTAGGACAAATATAAAATAAGTGATGAAGGAAAAAAAAATAAATCTCCTTCCAAAATATAACTGCTATTGGCTGAATCAATTTTATTTTGGAACTGAGCATTTGAAATCCATCACCAACTCCTGCTTGCCTTTCAGGTACCTGATCTAGCTCTGAGACTGGCTGGTATCACCAGACCAGATGAAAGGAATTTTTTGGTTTGTTCTTTCGTTTTTACATATCTTGGAAAGGATTCTCCAAGTGTGGTTATTTAGTTATTTGGATTTTGCTGCTACAGCAGCATAGGAGATTGCTGTAACTTAATTAAGAAGTTCTAACCTAAGCATGGGAATGTCATGTGAGGACCTTTATTGCTTTTGTGGTTTTTTACTAAATATGATGAGGGTTGTTTTTTTTTTTTTAAATTCCATCACAGGATGTTGTCATTGAATATGATCTGTTCATAATTGCTTGTTATGATAAACATATTTTTTGTTACTGATAGAAGCATGAGGCGAAAAAAAAGATATAGAGTGTAACATTTTTTACGATAGAATTTAAATTTACCATAATATTAAACCTGAATTTGAACAACATAAATTTATTTAAAACCTTTGTGGAGTTATTCATTCAGTTTTGCATCTTCTTGAATCTTTCAAGAGATTTTTTTTTTACTATTAGGATATGCACAGGATGGTGGTTAACACCAGGATGGAGGTAAAAGTCAAAAAAATGTGTTTTATAAAATATCCTTGTTAATAAATTTAATCAGTGTAGTTATAGTCATCCTCAGATGAACCTCCCCAGTTTCTGAGAAATCAAACCTACACCGAGGTGCAGATTTAAGACTCCGTCTCTGGATAATTTTTGTTTTCTTGCTGAGAAGAGTTTTCCTCCTGATGTTTTAAAATTCTTCTGCAGTTAGTGGAGAATACCTTTTCTAATGCCAGATTAAATGCTAATAAAATGGTGGGTTTAAAGAACAGATGGTTTTAAAACCAGGTAGTTTCACAGGCACTGTGAAGTATACAGCTGGTTCTAAAGAGAAGTGGTGATATTCTGTCTTATTTTGTTTATATCTATATAATTTATCCTTCAGTTGAAATACAAGAATGGGCGGTATTCAAGTACATTGTGAATGCAATGGGTAAATTTCTCATTTGGGAGAACAAGTTCAGATAAAAACAACACATGTTTATGAGATTAATTTATCATTGAAACAATGCTTCTTCAAATGTGGGGGTTATTTGTTGCTGGAACCATAAATTGCACCTGTATATCCTCCTCAAATAACCAGCAATTCAAGCAGCATATTTTCCTTTGATGCAGAATTTCTCAGGTTTTAGGTGAATTCTATCGATGCTATCAGACTGGATGAACATATTTGTTGTTCCTGTCCTTTTAACTCCTGGAGGCACACCGTGCAACAGCTTTACAAGTCAGTTGTAGCAATTACATCAGGGCACTGGGTCCCTAAATCAAGTGCTGGGGGCCTGAGTGGAGGCAGAGGCTGCCCTGACACTCCTCCTGCAGGGAGGTGGAAAGCTGGGAGTGTCTGACACGTGGTGCCACAGATGCAAAGCAATCTTGTCTGCACAGGCCCACATCAGCTGCCAGGTGGGGTTTTGTTTTGCTCGTGTTGTGCTGCTTCAGGGGCGATTCCGAGCGGTGCTTTCCAAGGATAACGCATCAGTGGCGTTCCAAAAGCCTTCCAGAGATCCAAGCTGAGCTGCCACAGTGCATGCCACCTCCTTGTGGTATCCCTGTGAAGAGGAACCGCTTTGCTGCTTTTCTTGCTTCCTCTTATTAAAAATGGTGTGTTCAGAGGAGATTAATCCAGGAACCATCGATGTCTTCTGCAGAAACGGGAGTGCCAAAATTGGCCAGTTACTGACACAGGATTTAAGTAGCAAGCAGAAAATTCTTCCTACTTATGATCAGGAAGGTACCAAGCAATAATTTTTTGTAGGTGCAGGCTGGTCACAGCAAATGGCAAAGCAGTAAATCTGCTCCAGGTATTTATGTTTTGCTTTAGGTTGCAGAAAATTCCACAATTCTACTTCTTTATTGCATAGCTTGCTCCTGCTAGTTGCTTTACAATTACTGAATTAGAAAGTCAGGTGAAATTATAAAATAGTGCAAAGTAGGTGTTTCTTCACGGACACATTTTCTTTGTTGTTAGAATACAAGTGTATTGATACAATGCTTTGTGACTCCCATGAATACTCCCTTTTATGAAAATAAAAATAGAAGATATTTTTCTCCAACTTATTCCACTTTAGGAATTAGAGAAATTAAGCTTCCTTCTCTCTTAATTATATTTTACAGAGAAACTGTAGTCTTTTAATCTCTGTGAAGCCTCTCCCCATTAGTTTACCCATTGGCACTGGCTGCCTGTGGAGCCTGCAGTTGGTGTTCTGCAGCTCAGAGGGCTGTGCTCAGAAAGCAAAGGCCAAATTTTGCCTACATATGTGCAACTCGCTCTGGCTCCAGGGCAGGCGATTTGCACTTGGGCTACACAATAAATTGATTTGTCAGTTCAGTGACCGACTTAAAAATAAATAGATTAAAATGGTTCCAGCTGACAAGGAACAGATCTCTCTTTACTCCTCCCCACTTTTTTTCCCCCCAGCTAATCAAAGCAAGATGCCTTTTTTCAAACAACAACAACAAAAAATTCTTTCCCAGACATTTTAGATAAAAGCAAAACCTGAATTTTCAGGATGATATAGATGCTATGACAAAACAGGTGCTGCAGTTTTCTTACGTATATTGGATCAGAAACAGTCCAAATCTCTACTGATTTTAAGGAGATGCACTTCCCCCTCCCCTTTCTTACTTAACTTAAAATAAAATGTCGTACCTCTGGAGTTAAAAGCTATTACAGAATGTTGTACCTTTCTGTTGGAACATCTCCACTATGTATTAAATGCTTAAGCATCTCTTTTGGTGAGCAGCACAAAAAGTAGCTCCACAGCCTGCTGCTAAGAACATTCTGGAGATTCCCAGGTTACTGTATTAATGAATCCAAGTGCTCAATAGACAAAAAATGATAGACTGAGGGGGCATTAGCCCACAGTTCTTTATTATTTAGTGTCTAAGGTGTTTTCCTAAATGCTTGATTTGATTCAGAGGGAGATTAGACTCGAATCTGAGCCTCTGATGGCATGTTCTAATTGTTGGGCTGCAAAGCCAGAAAATTCCTTTTTAGGCAAAATATTGTGAAACTAAAAATGTTAAAATATTGTGGGAAAGTAAGAAGTACCCACTCTGACACAAGCAAATCACTGTCTGCAGCTACCTGAAAGGAGATTGTGACGAGGTGGAGGTTGGTCTCTTCTCCCAGGTGACAAGTGATGGGATGAAACAGCCTCGTACTGCACTGGAGAGGTTTAGATTGGACAGTAATAAAAATGTCTTCAGTGAAAGGCTTGTCAGACCATCGGAACAAGCTACCAAAAAGGTGGCTGAGTCACCATCCCTGCAGACTTTTAAAAGATATGTGGATGTGGCACTTGGGGGATGGTTTAGTGGCAGTGCTTCACTGTGCTGTGCTAACAGTTGGACTCGATCTTAGAGATCTTTTCAAACCAAAAATTTCAGTGATTGTGTGAACTAATCATTTGGTCTCTCGTTTCTTTTGTATTGTTTGCTGGGAGTTACTCAGTGTGGACTTGCCTTGATTTTGCATTTCCTTGAGTTTGGAAAGGAGAAGACATATAGCTTCCAGTTGGAGAGTTTAATATTTCTGAAATGTATGGTAAAGCTTTTATTGGTCATGAGAATGGCATTATCTAGCATTCTTATAAGTTTAGCATGGTGACTTTTAATTTTTGCAGAATTCTCTACTACACTTATGTATCCAGAAGGTATTTTCCCTTTTAAATGCAGTAAGAGGACACAGTATGTCTCTGAAAGTAATACTCTCATAAAAAATCTTGAATATTAGCTCCAGAAGATATTTTTGAATCTAAGCTTCATAAGTGAAGACAATTGGTTGAATGGAGTCATTATTCTTTTTTATCCATTGCTTTGTTGAGACAAGTTAGTGCAAAATCTTACCTGCCTGGTGTGGCATAATGATTTGAAGTCATTGGACAAGCTGTCATGATTTCAGTCTCCTTTGAGATCCCCTCTCACCATTTTTCAGGCACTCCTAGTGCCTGGGATGGTATTTTTAAATAGCTTCTGAACTGTGCCATTTAACATTGACTTTTCATTCAGTTTGGACAGTCTTCCTTTGTGTGACAGTTAATTTAAACCTTGTGGTTCTGTTCTAGCATAATTTTCCCCATCCTCTTCAGGTGGGCAGCTTTTTACCTGAAGCTACAGGCCACTTGCTTTACAGTTGCTGAAAAAATCTAGAAGATTTAAGAAATAAGAATGAAGAAATTAGACCTTGAATAATTTGTCTGCTTGCATTTTTTTTCAGAATTGCATAACCAGTGGCCTTGAAAGATGGTGCTGTATGGAAAAGCATCATTGGGAATGTTCAGCTCCTCGTGAGGGAGGTAGTGCTTCATTGTGTGAGCCTGTGGTGCCAGGCACTGGATTTTTGCAGAGTGTCCTGAGATGGCTCTGTCTGCTTGCAGTGTGTGAAAACCAGCTCAGGACAGCTTGTAAGGGCTTCCTCTTTGGGCTGCCTTGGCTCTGTAGCTCCCAACTCCTTTTCCTCCCTGCCAGAAGATTCAGGGGATAAGAAGCTTAGGGATTCATTTCAGAACAGAGCTCCAAGCAGCTTGTGACTGTACCCCAAAATTGTGTGTTTATGGGCACATGGGATACATTTTTCTCATTCTTGGATCAGGAAAGTGGAAGAAAGATGGTTGGCCTTTTTAAAATATAATGGTTTTTTAAGTATACTGTCTGTCTGAGTGATGCAAAATCTCAGTGATTACCCACTGTGAATAGCATTGCCTAAAAATTACTTTAAATGTTCAATTATTTGGCATTACTTCCAGTTTGGTCTCAAATTTTTGAGAAATGTACTTTATTCTGCTAACTACATTCCCTCCTGAACTTGGCAGGCTTTTTTTTTTTTCCTCTTTGTCTATATACCTATTTGCAAATGTTCAGCAGACTAATTAAGGTTTCTGAAGGTTTAACCTTGTCTTATACAGTAGATCCTGAGACTTGCCATGGTGTTAGCTCAGTAGGCTGCAGGGAAGGGTTCCAGAAAATATTGTGTAATATTGCCAAACGGGGCTTTGCTGTTGAAATCACTCATCCCAGAGAGCTTAGGTCAATGTTGATGTGACAGGGGAGATTTAATCCTGTGGGAAGGTGTTTTTGTCACATGGTTCTAAAAGAAATTTTATCACCTTAGTCTAAAGGGAGCTGTGCTGTTTGTATTTTACTTAATTGTTCTTTAATTTGTGAAAGAAAACCGTATTTTTAATGAATTGCCAAACAAATGCAAGCTATACACTTTGGCTTATAACTGAGCACACTGGAATTGTTCTGCATCAGCAGAGGATATTTCCCTGGTTTTGTGTAAAGGAAACATATTTCTGAAATAATTGCAAAAAAATGTTAGGGGAACCCTCCCGCCCTAGTTACTGCAAATGAGATACAAGACAATTGCAGCAGCTTAGGTCAGCCAGATCCTGCTCTCCTTGATGTCATGGTGTGATGCCATCAAACAGTGGGGTTTTTTTAGCTTCTGGTGCCATACCTTTTGTTTGATAAAATGAAACACATTTAAAATGCCACTGATCTTACCTCTTGGAACTATTGCTAGAGCTTTTCCTTGAGATTTTGCACCCTAGCCCTGGAATACTTACTATTTTCTCACAAGAGCTTCTGATTCCCTTCTATTCATGTTAGGTATTTTTGCCAAAGTCACCAGGTGGCCTGGACCTGGCTCACAGCAGAACTCACACAGCCCACACTGGCTGGCAATGGGCAGGGAGAGACAGAGATCCTCACTGGATTTGCAGCACTCAAAAATAATAGAGGACAGCACAAGTTATATTTTTGGGTTTTTTAAATTGTCCAGATAGTGGGTGATGTCGTTACCCTGTATTTGGGCCAAATACACGATGTGTAGGCATCCGAGAGCAAAGATTTGTGCCAAAATCACACCCTTGCCTAGAGCATGGACAAGCCTCAAAAATATACAGCTACATCCAAATGAAAAAACTAAAAAAAAAAAAAAAAGGAAGAAAGAAAGCCGCTTTTGTTGTATAATAGTGAAGAGATGTATCAAAATCCATTAATTAGGCACAACTTTAAATCCACATATAATTTCAATTACATACATCTGTTTCTCCTTAGGAAGAATGAAGTGAGGTCAACAACTAAACATTTTACAGCCATCAAGATTCTAGGATGCTTTTTAAGCTATATACATATGTGATTTGTAAGAAACCTATTTATATGTAAAATTTCTCATTTGAACATTCATTCCTTTTATTATGCAAACACAAATTTTTTTGGAAGCTACAGGCTTCGAAGTGGAGTGAATGCACATATTTCTGCCCAATGTTATTGCTCTAATTTTTTTTTTTTTTTTTTTTTTTTCATTTTAACCCCCTGATGTTTCTGGTATCATGGAGGAAAAAAATATCTGTTTAACTTTCAGATCTGCAGATAGTAGGGAATAGATGGGGCATAGCTCTTTCTTCAGGAAAGTATGCAAAAGGTTTCTGAGTTCTTTGACAAAAATAAAAATTAAAGCCTTAATGGAGGTTTTTGAGAGAAGATGGCCAAGGAGGAATGGTTTATGTGGGACTCAAGGTGGAATATTTTTAAAATCTTTAAATTATATGTAATTTCATCTATTTGACTGGCACTTCCTATCCTTTTCTCACTCAGTACCACTCACAGCCTTGAACAGAGCCCAGTTCATTCAGCTGTGACAGTCTCATTGTGACCCTGGTGATGTGTCATATAGAACATCATTCTACCAGCAATGTTAATAAAGTTGATGGCTTTAATCATAAGGTTTTTAGTAACACAAAATAAAATGGAAATGTGTTTTGCATTCATCCTAAATGTATGATATAATGTATTGACCCTCCTTGAGCCTGCAGCCTTTTTGAATTCCTCAAATATTAAAAAGTGAGCAAAGACTTAAGTAAGCTTGCTCAACAATAAATCAAATAAGAAAGCAGAATTGCTTGGAATACATAATCGTAAAACCTTCATGCATAAAATAAAAAGCAAAATACTGACCTAAATTGTTAATAACAGGAAAGTCTGTTAATACCTGTTGTATAAACCCCTAATCTTTACAGTTGTTAACAGAAACTGGAGTGCATGCATAAAAAACGTCTCTTCACAGCAATGCTGTTATCCACATCAATCAAGATAATCCCACAGTAAAACCTTGCTAAAGAGGAAATGTGGCATGTTTGGATAATGTCAATGATTAGAAACCATGTCCCAGAAAATGCCATGCAAAACAAGTTTAAATATTAATGCACACCTTCTTAGCCCTTTTCAAACTGAGAGTCTCAAATTATTTACGTGGTCCTCAAGGGCTGAACTCTGATTTCAGTTCCAGATGTGAAACAAACAGAAGTTTCTGTGCATTTGAAAGCAAAGTTTAATTCTGTGCCATAAAACTTCACAGCTGTTTTTTTGTGGGGTTTTTTTGTTTGTTTTTTGTTTTTTTCAAAAAATGAATTCTCTGTCTGCACAAGGGTAAGCTGATTCACAGAGCAGGGACATGACTGATTGAATGTGAACACAGCACATAGCAAGCCTTGCTATCTCTTACTACCACTTCCTCCTTCGTGGCTCCAGGAAACATGCTGCTGGTTCAGATTCATTCCATCTCAGGCTGACAATGTATTTGATCATAGCTCATCAAAGAGGACAATGTTTTTCTTTAGACCACACTATAAATTAATTGCCTGGAAGATTTTCATAGGGTGTCTAGTATGTTCTGGAGAAATCATTGAAAAAGACAGAATTACACACCAAACCTCTGTGAACAATCATGTCCTTATTTTCTGCTCTAGATTGATGGTAATTGAATATGATTTGCACTTGCAGGTTGGCACTCATGGACTGCTAATCACTTGGGAAAATACAACACATTGCGCTCTCAAGTGTTGTTCTGCTGTTGTTTTTCAGGGCAATCAAGGAATTGGCTCTCCTTGTGTGCTTATGAGGAAGGAGGTATTAAAAAAAATATGTAAGTGAAACAGAATTAGTTCAGCTAATTTTAGATGGCTAGAGTTTAAAAGTCTGGATCTTAGCTGGTTCTTGTGATTTCACAAGACTGGAGTATTCTGTTTTGTAAAATGCGTTTTTGTCTCTACAAACTTAGCAGGGGCCTTTTTATGCAGACTCAGATGACTATGTTGTAGCTATCCAAAGTTAGTGAGATGGATCTCACCTAAAGTTAAATTGAAGAAGTCACTTTTCTGCAGAGCTTAGCAAAATTGGAGCTTTTTGAACTTTCTGGAGCAGTGCAGCAGCCAAACCCTGCAGAAACCAACAGGCACAGGAGAAACACAAAGTGAACGTACAGTAGAAGTAATGTTGGCACTAATGCATAAAAATTGCACGAAAGTCTGTGTTTCAATAAGAAGGTGGTTAGATTTTTAAATGGAACCCACCAATATTATAATAGTTGGATGAGAAGGCTCACAAAGAGCAGAATTCATTATTCAACGAGCCCTCAGTTCAATTCAGCTACATGAAATGCTATGTGTCTTTAAGGATACAGCTGAAAACCTGAATGATCAGCTGGGTAGCTTTAACAACTGAGCAATAGAGTGTGAGGAAGTCCACCATGATAAAGCACATCTTTAATAAAGGGCTGCCTGGAAAGACCACATGTAGGAAAGGACTTGGGTTGGGGTTTTTTAGGTTTTAATTTTTAAAGTAGAAGAAATATGTTCTCTCTGACCTCCTTTCTGGGGAGGAAAAAATACATTAATACATTATTTTATAATGATTTAAAATAAAAAAGTAAGATATTTGGTACAGGAATAAGCATCCTACCTGTAGAGCTTCTGAGCTGTGATTAAAGAGTTTGTTTTTATTTTAAAAACTCCGAACTACTGTGACCAAAAATTTGTAGGACACCTTAAGCACAAAACAGAGGAAAATACGATTCTGGCAGTGGACTGAGCTGTAGGAATACTTCTCTCCCTCTGTGGTTTACTCTCTTTATGTTAAACATTTATGAATAGCCTGTGCTTGACCTAGATGGCTGCAGAAGGATGTAGGAGCCCCACATCTTCAAGAACATCCAGAATCTGGAGGCTTGTGTGTGTGGGCTCGTGCTGATCAGATATAACCTCTTCTAGTAAGTGGGAGTGGCCATGGAAGGTAAATCATGCCTTGTGCTGTTCATTGCATAACCTTGTTGCTTTGGGCTCTTTTTAAAATCCATGTTGGCAAGGAGCAGTGCCAGGGCACGTTCACTGGCCCCGGGGCCGCCCGGCAGCGTCTGGCCGTGCTGTTAAACACTCCCAACATCCAGAGGCGGAGGGGCTGCATCCAAAATGCCCATGGGGAGCACACTTAACCTAGTGCACTGCACTGCAGATGGTACTGTCCAAAGGAGTGCCAGGTCACTGCACCAAAGGTGTGACAAGGGCAATCTGAACGGTTTAATAACTGCAGAGAGAGAAATTCTTCTGAGTAGGAATGTTTTTGGCTCCTGAGTTTGCTGGAATAGCTGTAGTGCTGGTAAGCTAGGATTTCTGACAGTATAGACAGAAAGTTCCTTTAGCAAACTAAGCACTTATGAAATGAGAAAAAATGTTTTCTCTTGAGTGTCACTGTTTCTTAATCATAGTAATTATTAGTTGTGATGATTAATGCCTGGTGTAAAGGTGAGATAGAGTATTATGAGTAATTGAAGTGTTTACTAGAGATGGATGTTACCAAATATATGAGGATTTATTTCTTCTGAGGAAACAGAGGACACAAAGTGTGCAAGAAAGAGGGTCACAGGGAGATCAATAAAAACACATCATTATAAAGGTGACTGTGGTTACTTAGGAAAGAACAGAGCCCACCTCTCTGTTTTCAAGGAATAGGCCTAAAACAAGCAAGAGGGAATATTTTTTCATAAAGTTGTAATTACATTTTAGATCTTGGTTCCAGATGAATGGTGGAGAGGCAGCTCAGGAAATCCTTCACCCTCTGACTGCCCAAAGCAGCAGGACCAGTCTGTCCTTACCCTGTTTCTCCCATATGCCCTAAGCATCAGCCTTGGGCTGCAGTTGGAGGCAGGATTTAGGCATTTCATTCTAACCCAGTATGACTTTTCTGTAGCCCAGATCATGTGTGTGGAGAGCATAAAAAGGAACGGGCACCATTTGTTGACAGCATTTTATTCTTTTCCTTTATCGCTTGCTTGTCAGCAGCCCTGAGATGGTTTTAGAACTCAGCAGAGCAAAGGAAGCGTTGCAAGAGGCATTGGAGGGGAAGTTATGACTCTGAAGCATTTGTTTGCCTCATTATGCTAATTTCTCCATTATCTCTGGGGTAGTGCAGCATCTTGATCCAGGTGAATTTACATTCAGCTCTTAATTCCATTGTTTGTGGGTTCTCACTCTGTAAAACTGGGATGCTGTCATGAGAAGCAGTGATGGCAAATACACCATCTGTGAGATTCTCAGCTTGTAT
Organism: Cettia cetti; assembly: GCA_013401135.1. NCBI lineage: Eukaryota > Metazoa > Chordata > Aves > Passeriformes > Sylviidae > Cettia > Cettia cetti. The sequence goes on from VZUI01077091.1 coordinate 109,331, forward strand.
TAAAATAAAGGCCATCAAATTCTCCATAACCATGGGGCTTTAGATACGGTGCCATGATAACTTACCAGGGAATAAATCATGCAGTCCAGCCAGGGACTAACCCATGCAGTCCAACATTTATACACTCAGGCAGCAAAAGCAGAGGTCTTCAGGTTCATACCTGAGTGAGGGCAGCAGGACTGCTGCTGCTGACACAGCCAGGCTTCAGAACTCCTACATACATCACTGCAAACCAGGATGTTTGTCACCTCTGTGCTTCTGGGCACTCTGATTTTCACTCAGGAACGTGTGAAATGTCTGAAGGTAGGAACCTCGTCCTTCAGTTTTCCCCAGATATAAAGTAAAAATAATTTTCATCTTGCCGAACCCTGTGGTTGTTTAAGTTACCTTGAGATTTATAGACTAAATGCATCACAGAAGCACAAAATATTTCCATGTTCAGTAGATCCTGCATAAAGGAGCTGTACATTGGTGCACAGACAGTTAAAAGAAAAACTGTAGTTTTGAGCAAGTGCATATGCAATTTCTGTAGACAACTGCTATTATCCTGTGAGGCACAAGTATTGCCAAATTATTAAACTAATTACAGATATTAAACTAAATATCAGTCTTCAAACCCTCTGTTGCCTTTTTTCCTTCCTTTGAAGGCTTTTCATTTTTTTTTTTTTTATTACTGTGGGTACCTATAAAACTTTTAATTTGAATAATTTAGAAATTTGCATTTAATTTTATTATATTTCTTTTCATGTTACTGCAGTGTTGTCTTTGGGCTTTTAATTGATTTTTTTGTTATTGTCAAACACTTTGAAACTTCTGAAATGAACTGCATGAAAAGAATAAGTAATGACCCAGTCTTAAGAGAAAACCAGCAATGTTTTATTAAAGAGAATCTTTCACAGAATTAAATCCTGTGATTTCAGTATTTTTTGAGCAATTACAATAGCGTTTGTAGCAGGTCTTATGGAAGTAACATATCTGCATCTATAGAGCAGGCGTAGAAAATGCTGCAAATACATGCCTTTGATCTAAATGACAGAAATAAATTTGCTGGGGACACGGTAGCATTAAGCATGTTTAAACTGACCCATATTGCTTGAAGTGCAGGTAGAGTATTTCTCCTTTTGATCAGGCCGTTTGATTTACAGTATAAATAAAATTAAGTTATATGCATAATACATGTAAAATAATGTGGCACATTCGCTCTTACAGATGGAGGTTGATATTTTATCTGTCCCCCATTTTTTTTTTTCCTGTTCTGCAGTTAAATTTATCACGAGTCTGCAGGCATGACTTGCTGCTACACATGGACATAAACAATTAAGTTTTCAGTCAGAACTACAGTGAGAGACTCGGATCCAGCTGCACTCACTAAGCCTTTTGGTGGCTGCATTGATAAGGCAGGAAGAAGTTCATGTGCAAGAAATCTGAAGTGAAAGTGCAAATCTCGTGCTTGGCTGGTATTTTGTTATCTAGAAATAAGTTGATCCTGAGTGGCATCAGAGAAGCTTTACTCTCAGTGTTTCTGTTTCTTTTAAAACTAAAAGCTTAAATCTTTTTTAATTCTAAGAGTCCTAAATCTTTTGGACCCTTATCATTACAGGGAACTCAAATTTGTTAATGCTGTGATTTGAGTTATGATTTCATAAGGTTTTAAGTAATTTTTCAGAAACTGTTCATTAATATTCAGAGCTTTTTAAAAAAGTCATAGACTAGTGCCTAACATTCAATAAGACACGTTTTTGTTGCTTTTTATAGATCTGGAAGTTGGAGATGTGCTTTCTAGTTTAAAGCAGTCATAAATGCCTTAAATCATTATGCTAAAATTAGAATATTGAAAATACCATCAACTGGTGTTCAGGTTTTTTTCCTACATATCCAAAGGCTCTATGATTCTAAAAGAAATTACATATAAAATAATGAAATTATTATCAGTCTTTTTTTTTTTTCAGTTAATCATTAAGTTACTGTAATTGATTTTGAGCACAGCATAGTGCTATGTGCACTCCTTGTTTGAATAGTACAAGGGTTGGCCATCTGGGTTTCTATTGAGCTATAGTATTTTAAGCTCCCTTTGGAAAAAGAGGCAGTCTAAATCTAAGATGGCTGTTGTCAAACTGTTGAGTAAAATCTGACGTGTTAAAGAAGATGTTTCCATTGTCTGACCTTTCAACTGGTAACTTTTGAAATATTTCTTACCTATTGAGATACCCAGCATGCAGAGTTCCCACTCAACACAATCAGATTGTGGAGCTTTCATTTTTTTTCATTTTATTAGAGTGCTCACAGTACTTTGGGTTTGAGCTTAAACACGTGTGTTAGAAGCATTCAGGCTTTGTCTGTAGCCTGCAAGACCTGGATGCTGCCCCAGGAGGTAATTCAGGACAGGAATCTCTTGTACAGCAGTGCCAATGCGAGTCTGTTCTTAGTTTGTTTAAATTCCTAATTGTTTTTTGGTTAATAATATGCAGATCCCAAAGAAATAAAAAAACCCCTAATACTAGCGATAAAAAACTGTTTCTGAAAGAATTACCAGAGTGATACAGGAAGAGATCCTTGTATAAGGCTTGATTTGTAATTATGGATCATAAGATCCTGTCTGTACTCAGTTCTTAAATACATAATTCATGAGTAAAGCCTGAGTAAGTTTTTCAGCCAATAAAAACAACAGTGGAATTGGAATTTACGGGATTACGAGCACAATAAATTTGATGAACAGTTATAGCTTTTCAGTCTTTTCTCCTTTAATAGAAGAGAGAGAAAGAAGTTCTTATAACCTAAAAGTAGTTGTATTTCCACTTGAGAGCTTTTATGGGAAGATGCAGTTAGACACAAAGCGTAGAATAAGCAAAATTTAGGTGAGATTTAGTTTAATAGACGTGATAATCTGAAATCTCATTGTGTTTAAACAGCAGAAGCCAATGAATGAAAGCTCCCTAAAATTTGAGGCAAAATTTCCAGTGCTTTTTTGCAATGAAGGATTTGTTTGATGCTTTTCCATAGGCTGAAAGAACTTCCATAGTGGTTTTATCAGTTTTGAGCACACACTGATGTTCAGAGCACCTCAGTTCTTGCTCAGAGTTGGTTGTATCTTGCATGAATGCTACAGAGAGATAAAATTCTAACAGTAAATGTGCTCTGTTATTGATTACTTTTTAAGGATAATGGATAGGAAGTGTATTGCTCATTCAGAAAAGCCTCTGTTATGAGATTAGTCAAAGCAATATCAAGTGCAGTGATGACAATTTCCTTAATGATCAAGAAATTTTACAGTGAGCTGGGAAGAAGGATGTGGGGTAGTGAAGCACAGATAGATGAAAAACTTGGAAAAAAAATTGTTGACATTGATTTTTCATAGAGTTTTCTTACAAGCATGGTATGTAAAAAAAAATATTCATTGTACAAGCTAAAATATTGATTAAACCAGCCAAAAATGAAGTGATTAAAATTGTGCTTTACAATCTCAAATCAATAACTCACTTCTCAAAAAGAATTTGAAAAATGCAAGTCTCACTTGAAATTTTTCGGAAAGAACCAAAAGAAAAGAGGAAAGACGGGGAGAATGGAAAGCAGTAGGTGAGTCTCTCTTCATATTTGAGTCTGGATGGTTTGAATATTTCTTGAAAGTCTTCAGAAGTCTTTTGAAAAGCTTCACATGTCAAAATGGAAACACCTGAAGGCTATTATCAAAATAATAGCCTCTACAGTCTGTGAACTTGGATAAAGAGAAATGACTCATCTCCAATGATAGGGGACTGATGGATTCCACTGGCAGACAGTGACTTGTGTGACATGACTAGATAATAAGGGCTTTTATAAACTCCTTTGCCTATTTAAGGGCCTAAAAAATGGATTTTGAATCACAGGCCAAGATCTGGCACCCAGAGATGGATTCCCTGCTATTTTTAAGAACTCTTGAGACTGCAGCTACGAATGGTATCTATGCACACTCTTTGTTTAAGTGTTAAAATATTCTGTCCTCTTTAGTGAACAAAGGAGTAGCTATTCCTGTGATTTTTAATATAAGCTTAGGAAATGTAACTGGCAGTGATAACCTCAGTGAACCATCCTGGAGACTACAGGTGTTCATTAAATAATAATCATTCTTTGTAGTGCATTAGCACAAGGAACCTTAGCCATGGACAATGCAGATGTTCTGCCAGTTAGTAAAAAAAACCTCCCATGGCTGAAAGACCTTCCAATTTAAATTCTCAATGTGACACAACAGTTGAATGCAGAAGATGATAGAGCAGGTAAAATACTATAGGGTTCTTTTAGGTAGTGTTTCATGTTTGACTCATAACATAGAGATCTTCAAGAGTGTACTACAGATTTTGAGGTATGAGGATGTGATTAAAAGAGAGGTATGTGCTCATGGATTTCAAAGAGAAATTCAGCCCATTGGATTCATTGTATTCATGTGAGACCAAGTAAAATATCAAGCTCTTTTGTAATAACTGAGTAAATATTTTATTCGGAATAATTAGGGTATTGTTTTACAAACACTAAAAGGCTTGCTAAAAGCTATGTCATTCATTATTATCGTTAAAAATATTGGTATTAGGTCTTTGGAATAATTACAACCAGCAATTCTTCGTAAGATAAATGGGTAGGATTAAAAATAAGCACATACAAAGCTATTCATCAATTAAATAAATCAGCCCATGCTATGAAAACTCCATGAAAAGACACCTTAGAGATTTAGTTAATATCAAGGCATTACTTACTACAGGAATGTTGATTGTTTGGACACGATGAGAAGGAAATCTTAGAAGTATTGTCTAGGCAAGATTAGAGGCTTATTTTCTTTTTAAAATACAGGGGAAGGTAGTATGGACACCAAGACATTGTGATTTTTTTTTTTTTTTTCAGAGTGACTCTCACATACCTGTGCGAAAAGCCAGATTATCTTGTACAATAGCATACAGACATAGGATGGAACCATGTCTGTTATGTGTTCTATTCTCCTTCAAAAAACCCTTCCAAACCCACCACCCTTCAGTCTTCAAATGTTTCGTGTAGGCTGTTTCTTACCTAAAAATCTGGTGCCTTTGGAAAGCAGAGATGCAGATTTTTTTCTCCAGGAGTATCAGAGATCAGTAGGATCAGCTGGAATGATGTCCAGCAGTCCCCAAAGTCATCATAGACCAAGTCAGCTTTAAGAAAAGGATGCAACATGTCTGAGTTTGTGTGCTGGGGAGCTTGAAAAGGTGAACAAATAATATTAGCCTGGGTGTTGGGGCAGTACCAGACTGACCAGGCAGCAGTTATCACCTTCAGCAGTGCTTGTTGATGTATCAGCCCTCTCAATGTGCTGGGGGAACTGGTGCTGTAGTGACATCAGTAACAGAAATATGAGAGAAATGTTCAGCCCAGGGCCACCTCCAGCTTTCCTGCACAGTGTGACACCCACACCAGCTCCTCTCTGTCCCCACCATTCACAGCTGCTATCCTTTGTCCCACTGTATCCCAGACTCCAGCTATCTCTGGACTGTGTGAAGGAGTCTCACTGAGACCCTCTTGGCACATTGTCTGCAGAGAAACTTCAGAGACCAAGCTTCCTGTGCTGAGCAGCCTGTGAAGAGAGTTACACACTCACCTGAGATGGAAACCAGCTCTCTTACCTGAGCAAATGGAACACTAAGCTGGAAAGTCAGAGAGCTTACTTTTCTGTGGCAGGTTACTCTCATTATCACTGCAGGGTTAATAAATTATAAATACCCACCCATTAGGAGAGGAAAACTCGTACTTAAACACAAGCTCTGTTATTTCTGCTGGGCTTGCTATTATTTTATTATTTCTAATCCTGTAAACAATAATATTTCAAAAGTAAAATGTGTTCATAGTGCATGTAACTTCACAAAGCAGCATCTTCTGCTACATAAACAGCAGTACATGAGCAGTTCCAGCTTGTCAAGCCTGAGTATGTACTCACTGCACACAGCCCCTAAACTTAAAGAGACCAAAATTTAAGCTGGAAATGCATCACTTACCTGTATCCATCCTCCAGATAATTTCAAACAGGAATGAAAGACAGCTGGATAAGGTGGAAGGCCTGTGGTATGCACATTGCAGGGAGCAGGGATGATGTAGCTTTGCTTCCTTCTGTGTGTGCCCTGGCAAAGTGTCAGCCATGAAGTATGTGTTCACTGAAAGGCCTGCAGAGTCACCTATATATGTCTAAATAGGGATATAAACAGAAAATCAGATTGGGTAGTGTGTGCAGGCTTTATTTGAAAAAAAAAAAAAAATAATAACCAACCCCAAACAGACTGAGAAGAAAAAGAGCTTTTCACTGTCTCGAGCCTGATGCTTGCCAAGATCCAGAAAAATCCCTACTGCTGGCTGAAATTAGAGCTGCATCAGTCTACACTGAATTGTGTCTGGTTGCCTGTAGCCCTGCATGGCTCTCCTGAGAGCTGCAGGTCATCCAGAGTTGGGAGTGTCCATCTTCCTTTGCTTGGCCTCATTCCTTACATTAATGGCTAAGAGACAGAATGATGTAAAAGTCATTTTGAGATCCTAGACAATCTGAAAAGCTGCCTGCAACTTTCCCTTTTCTAGTGAGAAAGTCTTTTGGTTGCCAATGGTAGCATTTCAAGATTAATAATACTAGCATAAAACATACAGTGAGGCAGAATTAACTCTTGCTTTCCATAAATTTATAATGCATTTTTAATATACACATTTACATAGATAAAAACCCACTTTTTTTTTTTTTTTAATATAAAGGACCTTTGTTGATGCCTGATAATGCAGATGACCAGAAAAAAAAACTTCATTAAAAATTCCCCTATATGATGAAAAAATATAAAAAAATCTGTCTTGTTTCTTTGCTAATCTAGACCTACAAAATCTACTCTCAGAATATAAAACTTTGAGAATACATTGGAGTCTGAGGGGCAAATCAAGGGCCTGCCTTCTGCAAAGATTGATTTTAAGCTGTATTTGTCTTCATGTCTTCTGTAATATACCTCAATTCACTGCTATATATTAAGGGTGATTAGAGTTTTGAGTGCTGCCAGAAGTGAGTAAAACCTCAGTGTCTTTGCTTACTTTACGTTTTCAGTTTTTTCTTGTGGCAGGAAGACATATCTATATGAAATGTCATCCTGGCAGAACACAAGCACACTGTTGTGTGATGGTATCACAGTCAGCAGTCTTGGCTTTACATCTTTGGATCTGAATGTGCACAGCTCAAACTACAGGTTTATTAGGAATCATCAATCCCAGTTTATGCAAAGAGCAGACAGTTCCTTTATGGTGGAGCCTGCTTGCTAGTCTGTTACACAGCCAGGTATAGCTGAAGAACAAGTAGGAGACAAATTAAGAAGTTTGATTCTTGGAGTAACTGGAAACATCCAAAAATATTCTCCATATCTCAGGCTGTTAACAAGAGCAAAGGCAGCACAAAGCACATTTTTTCTGAGAAGCCTGGCTCCTGAAGACAGCTTCTACCTCTTCTGGAAGGAGCGTGCTGCTCTCTGAACTTTTCTGGAGATCTGTGTTGCTGCTAGTGATGGCATATGCTTGTGGGAAGGCAGAAGGCTCCTGGCAGCCTTCAGCTCAGGAGCCTGCCCTCTGCATTCTGCTTCATCCATTCACCCCACCCCAAACACCCCACACCATCCTGCCCCACGCTGCAGGAACTCCATGTTTGATATCCAAGTAATTTCATTACATCCTGATGTCTAATTACATCCCATTATCTTTACCATTTGTACTCCAGCTTGTACAACTTTTATTTCATGTTTTTCCCCTCTGGCTGTGAATTGTTCTGTTGATATGGCTCATAAATAGGCTGTTGGCAATATGAAATTATGTAGAAACTTGGAGTGCTTATGTCTACAGTGTATAAAGGAATTCTGTAGAAATAGCTCTTATGCAGATGTTAAACTGAATGCTGATAGTTCTCACCTTTTATTTTTAATATCTGGTAGCTCACTGCAAGATGTTCCAGTAGAAATTGGGAGTTCCTTCACTTAAAGAGTGTAATTAACTTATCCCTGCTATTGAGATGGCATCAAAAATATTAGAAATATTTAATGCTGTCAATAATTAGAGTAAAGAATTAGGAAAGAAGAAGAAAAATATTAAAAGCTCTTCCAGCTCCTGTTCTGGCAATCCATCAGTATATCCTTTATTACATTTACAGTGCTTAATCCAAATTCCAGAAGATGTAACTTCCACCAAAAATTCTTCCATTATTATCAGAAAAAGTGTAATCCTTATGTTTTCAGTCTTTTCACTCTGCTGTTAGATGTACTTCTAGAGTATCACTCCAATGAAGTAATAATTTTGTTTCCAATTCTTCTCTCCACAAAAATCCATCATTGTACTGCATTCTTAGTATTTCTTTAGGTTTTTGCTTCTCTGTGGTTTAGAGATGAAGACAAATTTTCCATCTGTACTGAGGTATTCTCTGATGTTTTACTACAAAAAAAACCCCAAACAAACAAACAAAAAACAAACAAACAAAAAAAAAAACCAAAAAAAACCTCAACAAAAAAACAAACCACCCAAAACCCCAAAAAAACCACCCCCCCACCCCCCCACCCCCATAAGGTTTACCATGAGGGTGTTCCCAAAATAAGGGAACATCCTTATGGAATGCCTGAACAGCAGGTTGTATTGTGTATTGTTGATATGCATCTTCGTTTCTTTCTAGATCAGAACTTTTTATCTATTTCTGAATGATCCTTGGTCAGCTGTAAAACTGTTTTGAGTTTCTCACTGAGTTCCCAGGCAACCAGATTGCTTTTTTTAAGTCTGTGTATTTTCTAATACACTGATTCTTTGGAACAGGTCTCTTTCCTGTCTCATGTTCACAGAACATACAGAGTTCATGTCTGCTGAGCACTTCAAGTTCCTTTTTCTATATATATTTTTTTTAATGAAACAAAACATGGATTCTGAAGCTAGTGCTGTGAGAGTTTTTGTTATATGAAAAGCCCCTTCATTAAAGATAGTATTTAATTTTTATTACAAACTTTCATTTTTCAAAGATATTTTTCCCGTTTCTTCTCAGAGTACTCTATGTGTTATAGATTGAAAATTGATTTGCTCCTGGGTAATTATTTTTCATTTGTGCAGAATTAGTACTATTGATAACAGCTCTGGCTATCCATTAATATTCTGATGACAATACCACACAGTACTACATTTTATGTCAAGCAAAACAGTATTCACATCATGAGGCTAGAGAGAAGGCTAGTCTTCGAACAATACAGATTTTTTTATGAAAAGAGATTGTATCTTTGGTTTCTTATTTCACTGTTGCATTTCCAAAGGTGGAGGAGGTAACACAGTAACACATATGGCTGTGTTTGCCCAAGAGAGTAAATTCCTAAACTTGCTCCTTCAGAAAAACCAGATATAATGTCTAGGGAAGAAGTTAAAACTAGCTCCATGCCATAAAATTAAGGCACTTGACCAAAAGTCTACCCCTAAATAATGTTTTGAATAATCCCAGAATAAACAGTGGTTCTGTAAATTATTCTGTATAAAAGTAAAAAGGTACTTTTTTTTTTTTTTTTTTTTTTTTTTTTTTTTTTTTTTTTTTTTTTAATAATATAGCTACTTTACATGTGTAGTCCAGTGTCTTGTGGAGATGTTACTGTTGTTCTGCCTGGAAACCTTGAAAGAAAGAAAAATTCAATCTACTTTTGAATATAGGGATCCTACATCTTAATAAGGCTGTGAAATCACCTGCAATCAAACAACAAATCCTTCAAAAATTTATTTGTTGTTCTTGGACACAATAAATGACTTTTTCAGAACCATTGAGGTTTCAAGTGAATTAGGACAAAGAGTTAAATGAGCAAAATGAGAGCTGCTGATACTTTTGTTTTATGGGATAATGATCTTTCTTCAAGTCTGATAAAACATTTATGGAATTGCTATGAGCTCACCATAATGTTACAAATGTAGCTGGTAGTTGAAGAAGTAGACTGACAGGGAAACTAACCATTGTCCTAGAGCAACTGTGTTTTGCTGTCTGAATTTCAGACACTTGGTAAATGATCTATGAAGCCATTGTTAATTATTTTATGGAGATTTCTATAGCTTTAATTGGGAAATTAATTAGTGCTATAGCTGTATGCTTGTGTAATGTGAGATAACCTTTTCCCTATTCCCATATAGAGGGGAGTGATTACAATTTAATATATGTCTACATTCTTTCAAATTATCTTGCAGTGTTGTAATGCTTTTCAGTTTATATCAGGTCCCAAGGAATGCTTCAGTGCCTTCACCTGCCTCCTCAAATGAAGGGCAGTCAATGCCTGTGGAAGATGCTGGAAGGAAATATCACCTCCTCCTTCACAGACCATGTCATGGGTCCTTAGGGGAGGAACAGAATGCAGCTTTAATTGGTGAAAGGAAGGTAAAACTGAAATGAAGTACTGGAAATCTCTGTTAAATTCTATTACTTTTACTAGGGAAACTCTCTCCCTAGTTCAGCTGCTCTTATTGAGACAGACTTGTCACTGAATAATTTTATCTCATTTTGTCAGGTCTGCATTTTTCCATTTGCAATCTTTTTGTTAATGTATTCCTTACCAGTTCTACAGCATTTGCCTCACAACCATATCAGTGAGAAGGGTTTTCTCTACTTTTTAACATGTAGCATTGTCCTGTATATTTTCACTTAATATCCCACACACACTTCTGATAAAGTAAAAATGCCACCAAAACCAATGAACAAAACCCCAGTTATACAAGACCACTCCAAACATCTGGAAGCAGAACACCTAATAACAGAACATAAAGAACAGAACATTGATTTTCTGTAATTCACCAGTTGGCATATCAACAGAAAGCAGAAACTTACTTTCTGAATGAATTATCCAATTTTCTTTGCCTCATCCCTACCCCGTTTCAGAATAGGTGTTTCAAAACTATTGATTTGCATATGCTTGAGGCACACTATTGCCTGAAGAACTCGTACATTAAGGCTAAGCAAAACCACTCTTCCAATAAACACTGTCTGGGCTACATAGAATAGACACTGAGCAAGTGAAAAAAGTCCTGTATCAAAATTCAACTTTAGGTATTTTCTCCTAAACTGTGTAATCTTTAGTGATTGAAGTTGTACTGAATCAGAAAGATGCTTTTATTCCTGCCCAAAGGCTTTGTGGGACTACTGCCTAACAATCAGTTCCCAGCCAGCCAATTGCTTTTTGATTTTATTTTTATTTTTTTTTTTTTTTGCACATTAGAAAGTAGCCAATTAAAAGCTGATTCCTTGAGAGAAAAAAAGAGGAAATATAACACCTGCTCAGTAAATGGCATAAAATAGCGCCAAAGTAAGGATGTATTTAAAGTGAGATCGTATGAACACAGATGTGCTTTTCTTTATGTGAATTGCTAATAATGTTTCTAAGACTTTTGAGAAACTTGCCTTTGTTGATCAGTTCATCAAAGAGTTAAAAGAACAAAATTGTGAGAGAGTTTTGCTTCACATCAATCATTTGCTTCAGAATCTGAAGATCACTCTTCCCTTTTAATCAACACATGGAATATATTCTCTTTTCTTGGAGAGGGCAATTTGTTCATTACTAATTGAAGTAGACTAATTATAAATGATTAGCATTTGAAGAAGGCTTTTAACTGCTATATAAGACCAGTTCAGTGTGCATTTCTCTGCACTTCTCATGAGTGTAACTTAAAATACATGATTCAATAAAGGCCTCCGTATAAAATAGGATTAAATGTACTTATAAGTCTTTAGCAGTCATTTCTGCTGGTCCTTAATCCTAAACCAAATGATGCTAAATATGCAGAATCACAAAAGACAGAAATCAGGTAATTCAGTATAAACATGCTTGCCTTCTGTGACATATTCCTACTACTTTTCCAAGTACCATTTTACTGCAAATACTGTTTCACAAAGCATATTAAAAATACCTTAAGCTTTTAGTTCAAAATGGAGAGCAACTCAAGAGGTGATACTGATCCTGTAAATCCAGATGAAAAGAGGCAGAGAAATTTACACTGAAAAGATTTGGACAGATTTTGTAGTTGCTTGAAGTAGCATTAACAGTATTGATAGACACATCAGTTTAGAATAAAACCATTGAAGTAAATTATTTACATAGCTGTGCCCTGTATGATTGCAACAATGAACATCCCTGCCCAGCTGATCCAAGAATAAAATTAAATACCAGGTGCTAAAAGATGCAGTGCACAAGTAAAGCACAATCAAGGTATCCTGTAGTCATAGACCTTAGCAAAATGCACTATCAGCCTTTCCCAAGCTTCATAATAAGGGAAATTTTTTTATGAATGGGGCAGAGAATGAAGGGGATATATTTTACTTTGTCACCTGAGAGGTAGAGCAGTTAAAATATGGAGACTGAGACGAGAAGTGATTTGGAGTTCTTGCTGCTGAATTACTGGAAATTGCTGAATGGGGAATTGGATGTGGCCATGATGTTCTTGGCATGAGGAATAAACACAAGTAGATTGTGTTTCATACAAAAAAGTGACCCAGTGGTAGAGGAATGAAAAGAGAGGGATGACATGGATACAACTTCATAGTAGAAGATCAGTCTTTGCAGCAGCATTTTAATAAGCGGGGGGAGACCAAATATGTCTTGTATTTATGAACAAACATGGCAGTGAAATGCTGATCAGACAGATTAAAAAATGGTGCAAGTGAATGTAAAGATGCCTGTTTTAATTTTGTGGCATTTGAAATGTTGATAGCTGGTCACTCATAGATAGGCATCATAGTTCTCAAGGAGGCAATGGGTTGCTTTTAAAAAGTAGTTAAATTTAAATTTGCAGGTAAGGTTAGCCTGAGATGATTTAAAGGCAAGAGTGAAGGAGACAAAATAAAAAAGTATTTTGGATTTCCCACCAAGAACCACAATAAAATCCAGAGGGATCTGTAGAAGAAAGACAGTGGGAGAAAGTTGTCATTGTGCAGAGTCAGAGAAGCCAAAAGGGGACGGATTTCAAGAGTAACTTAGCTGTACTGAAGGGAGCTGGAAGTTCAAGGCAGGACACAGAATGCCATCTCTGAACATAAAGAGATTAAATAGAGAGGAGAAACAGTAGTTAAAGAGGCTGGGGGGTGGGACAAGTGTGTTTGTGATGTGAGAGAATGGGAAAGTAAGGCAAAGATTAAAAGAGAGAATAAAAACTGAGACTAGCAAAATCTGAAGTTACTGCTCCAGTTTTGAGATAGGTAAAATGAAAGTAAGTAGCAGGGAGTAAAGACAAAAGATTGTGATGAAAGGGGATGGAGAGGACTGAAACAAGTTCTAAAAATATGTCACAGATGTTTCTTGAATCACAGACGGTGATCTTTCTGCCTACTGAAATTGATGAAACTAGGCAGGTCCAGATATTACAGGACAGACTGAATCATTCTATGCTGTTCTGATCCAGGCTGCCCTGTTTTCTGGCTGAGGCATTGCAGAGGGAAGCTGGGGGTTGAATTCCTTGCACTTAGGTAGAGGTGGAGCTGGACACACATGTTTCTGCATGAGGGTATTACCCAAGATGAGTGTCAGCTAAACCACTGAGTGGCTTTTGAAGGGGCAGTGGGTTAAACCTGTGGGTCAAGTGTGCCATGAAAGGGTGTGTGAACATGCTCTGAGCTCGAAAATGAGAGTTTGAAAACCTAAACATTATCCTGTCATTTTTTCTTATTCTGCTAGCGCTGAAATGGTGAAATTGAGACAAGTAAATGCAGAAATAAAGTTTCAGATCAAAATCAGATAGTTAGTGTTTGCAAAGCCTTATTATTAAAGGAGACAATGAACAGAAACTTCATGGATCACAGAGCCGAAGACCAAAGTCTATTTCAGAAGTCTGAGTCCTTTTAAAAATGGTTTTTAGGCTTTTCATCCCATTCTTCAGAACTGATCTGTCATTTTTGTGTGCTCTTATTAATGGTTAATAACTGCAGGGATGTTGATGTTCCAAACAAGATGTCAGGGTGTCCCTCTTTCCTTGTCTCACTTGTAGAACTTCACATTCATGAGGCAAGTTCCCAGTATAGCACATCAAGAGTAATGAGATTTTTGTATCATTATATAGATAGAAGTATGGTTTAGCTGTGTTATTCACCAGTGTTACTATCTTTTGCACAGGTACTCTGCACAAACTAGAACCAACTGTAGGAAAATGTGAAGCCTCTCCTTTAAATATAACACAGAAAACAACTGAAGGGTAGTATGGCAAAGTGAACTACAGGTAGTTGCACAGCTTATACTGCAAGTATTCTAACAAACTCATCAAACTGCTAAGTATTTAAAGACCCCTGTGTACTGGTATCATACAAAACTAAATAGCCTGTATTTCTTTTTTTTTTCATATGTCAGAGGATTCTTTCAAATATATTTACCATAGTTATTTTTTGCCATTATGTCCTAGTTTTTTTGCAAATTTGAGCTCAGAAATACTTAACCCGTATAGAAATTACTGATATTCCTCCTCCTCTCTTAGTTTCTCTGTTCCGCTTTTATATCTCATATCTATCTCTAAGTGTATTTGCAGATTTCTCTTTTTTCTCTTCAGCTTTTCTCCACCAGCAGGCCTTTGATTTGAAATTGTAAGGCACTTAAATCTTCTGCCAGCATTCTTATAAACAGATTCAACTTGCCCTTTTGTCGATGCTTCAGCATGTAGCCAATTTCCTCTCTTTTCTCGCAGTTTAGAAGACCTCAGACAATTCTGCCTCTGTTCTCTCACAAATATATGAAATTCTAAGTAGTCATCTAACTTCACATTCATGAGGCAATTTCATCACCACCAAATTGCAGACTTGGCAAAACGTTGTCCATCTGTCTTTGAAATGATTTAAGAAAGGATTGAATTTCAGAGATGCTGGTACAGACAATCTAATCTACTACATGTCTGCTTGTACTTTTGCAGAATAGCCTCCTTCTTTTGCATATCCCAGCATGGAATGCTTAAACTGTTGTCGAGCTTAGTTAAAGTTTCCATTCAATTCGCCAGTGCTTCACATTTTATTTGATAAAAGACAAGGTCACTGGGACTCATAGAATTTGGCCTAAAACTGCTGATTGCAGGAAACAATGCAGTTCTGTATAGATCTTTAGAAAGGACTGATCTGATGTCAGTATGCACCCTCATGTGGCTTGGCTGCAGTTTTGGGCTGCTGAAGTAGAAGTGGTGAATGCTTTTACTTGTGTTCCAAACTCTTAGTTAATGCCTTTGCAGACAGGTTATCTAGGAATGGTGTAATATATTAATCCCTCAGGTTTATTTAGATAACCCCTTCCAAAGCTTTAAGCAGCTGCTGCCTCACATTCTTCAGTCTGAAGCCAGTCAGGTCATCTGGAATCCAGTTTTTTTTCCTCTTTTCCTCTTCATTTTTGGACTTTCAGTCTGCAGGCTGTGAGCATACACAAAGGAATGTGAGCAGCTGTGGTTACACAGACATGTCTGGTGAGCAGCAATGTGTGTTCACAGTGGCACAGTGGCCTGATGAGTGGAATTCTTTTTAAAAATGAAGTATTTATCCTATCTCTTTAACAATGTGTTTAAATGCAGAACAAGCAAAAATTCTGGCTCGCTGTCCTTTCTCGGTGGCCCTCAAACAGTGGTAGTCCACATGCTTCAGTGTTGCAAGCACACTAAATCTGCTGCAGTCAGGAAAGATATTAAATACTAAAAAAAGAAACATTCTGACTAAGTTGCTGGCTCTCTCAGTCTTAACAGGCTCATACATCTTTTACCCTCGATGGCTTGTAGACTCTGACGTAAGAGAGGAAGAGTGGCCGTGTACTCGGAGAGAAGGCATTTTCATTATGTCAAAAAATAAAAGGCTGAAAACTTAAGTGTGGCTAGTGCTGAGTGTACTTCCTTGGCAAGAGCTGATGGCATTCTGAATAGCAAAGCCTTTGAGATGTTTCAGTAGTCCTGTATTATTTATTTTGATCACATAAATGTTTATTATCTGTCTCTAAAAATAGATGGAGTGAATTTGAGAATGTTGCAACGTGAATAAACGGAGAGTCGATGAAAACTCTTTTAGCAACATTATCTGAGCCACAATCAACTGCACACAATTTTTCTTACATAAAGACTTTGGGGAGCAGGGGGGAGTTGATGTCTGTAGGCTTATTGGGTCTGTGTACATTTGCTATGACCCTTTTGTTAGTGAAACAACCCAGGAAAGAGATAAGAATCAATGCAGCACTGTAGGCAGTGTAAACGAACTTGTGCATGTTTCAAATACAGTTGTTAAGATCTTATCTTGTCATGCTTGCCCAAATGATAACAAATCCCAAATACATTCTTACCATGGAGCTGCTCAAAAATATCCACTGTAGACATGGATATTGTGAGCAATAATCCAGAAATTTGTAGCAACAAACTTTGCTTTCTCTTTTTGCCAACAGTACCTAACTGTTTGCTGCTGCCAGCTGAACTCAAAGATGCTGATGTGTGCAACTGTAGTGATGGGTTTATGGTATCTGAAGCTGAATTTCTTTGTTTGGTTTTTGGTTTTGTTTTTTTGGTTTTTTGTTTGTTTGTTTGTTTGTTTTACTTATGATCTATATTTCAGTTAGTCATGGAAAATCCTTGGAGTGGTTATGAGCAATTATTGTGATTTTTCAGCTGTTCTGAACTCTTATTCCTCAGTTTTTGTCCTGTGCAATAGGATAGCACTTACAAAAATGTATTTTAGTGTTTTTTCAAGTGGTGTAGTCTTCTAAACTTTACTGACTATTTGAAACGTGATCCCTTATTGAATTGTGCCCTTTATTTGATGTGCTGTCTAATGACATTTCAAATTTCTTTCTAATACTTCATCAGACTATGCTTCTTTTGTTTAGTCCATCATCTTTTGTCTCTTCAATCATCTCCTCCACCATTAAAACATAGCAGTAAAAATAACAAAGTCCAACTTAAATAACCTGTTTGCAACATTTCATAGGTTAAACAGCATCTTTTTCCCAGGACAGAACCACTTTTCTGAGATTTAATTAGACATTTAGCACCAATAAAATAATATTAAAAAAATCTTTAATGTTTTGGTTTTTCCAGAAACGTTTAAAAAAAAAAAAAGAAAAAAAAAAAAAAAAAAAAGAAATCTGTGTGATTAGGAGAATAGTAGGCCTAAGGTTATTCTCTCCTATCTGTTAAAATCCATTCCTACCAGACATAACAAGAGCTCAGCTTCATGGCAAAATTGATTTGAAGTGCATCTTCACTCTAGACTTTCTCTGCAGTGGCTCATTTCCCTTTTCTGTGCTTCTTTGCAATGGCATTCTTCCAAGCTGTGAGACTGAGAAATACAAGCCCAACACTGATTTCAGTGGGGAACTGCAGAGACATTTGCCCTTTATTGTAGATGCAGAACATAAATTGAATCCAGGGAGAGCAGCATCCTGAAATTACCCCAGGAATAATTTTTCTAGACCAGACATTTAGATGATGAGCATTGTTCCCTTTTCCTAAGCTTTTTTAATATCATAGAAAGTCAAGCATGTTCCTACTGTAAATATTGCACATCCCTTTTTTAAACATGATTTTTACAAGAACCCTTTTGGGTGGCAATACAAATGCAAAATACTTAGGATCCAAATTAATTCAGAAGTAGAAGATCCAATTTGGAACTTTGCACAATAAATAACTGCTGAGTGTGGGTTTTGATGGAGCATAATTTATCAGATAAAACTGCAGGTCATGGTGTATTTAAGGCCACTACTTCTAATACTGGATTTTATTGTAAAATCAATTAATTGATCAATTAATTATAGTCAGTCATTTATCATCCCAATGCAGACACTTTTTCTCTCTCAAAGTCAGACTATGCCTCTCTCACAGGAGTCATGCTTTCCAGAGCACTTTTTTTATTTTATTGGATTAGTTTGGAAAGGGAGAAGGCAAACCTCAAAGCCACATAGGCAGACAAAACCAATCACTTTGCTTCCTCTAAAAAGGCAAAAATCGCCGGCAAAACATTCATCTGCAGGGAAAGAGATATTACCAACCTAAACTAGAATCCTGAGTTTCTTGTTGTCCTTGCCAAATTGAATGTAGGGATTGAATTCAGAAATAGTTTATGAGACTTTTCACAGGAGTTAAGAGTCCATACAGTGTTGGCAGAATGTGTTTCTAGAAGATCAGAAATTCCTCTTAGCTTGCACCAGTTCAGGAAGAGGTTCCTGTTTGACTGCCCGTGTGCTGCCGAGGGCACACGCGTGCAGTGGCATTTCAGCAGCGTGGCATTAAACGCGGTAGTAGCCATCCTCAAAAACAGCCACTGTGCCAAAAATCTTCCAGTTGTCTTTGTTCCCCTGGACAAGGTAGGGTCCAGATTGGAATCCAGAGGACCCAGAGCAATTATCTCCATTTAACAGGAAATGCTGACTGTTAGAATCCGTATAAACAACTTCAGATGGTGTTTCATGTCCTTACCAGACTCTCCTTTTCTGCAGTTACTTGTTTATGTCTGTCACAGTGAGGCACAGCCAGAGAGGTGGGGTCAAGGGAGATTGAAATCTACATCCTCTGTGTGTCTGCTGTCCTTGTCCAGTTCATTTTCTACAATTCTTGCTCCTTTTGAATTTCTTCTCTTTTGAACAGTGCAATTAAATATTCAAAGGGCCAGAAAGAAAAAAGAGGAGAAATATCTGTTATGGGTGCAACCAATTATTCACATGCTGATATTTGAATTTAGCATCAAATAATGCATCAAACCACAGGCTGGGGTTTATTTATAGACCTCCAAGTGTCTTTTTTTGATGCATCCTTCTATCACAGTTTAGCATTCATCATTTAGCTGTCTATAATCAAACTTCCTGTGATACCTGGAGTTGTATATAAACTGACTATATATAAAACCTTTGTCTATAAGTTTGGGGTTTTTTTATTACACATCTCTCATTTTGATGAGACATGTGGTGTAATCTACTTTAATTATGAATCCTTGTTTTCCTGCTGTATGTTTTACTGATCAGTTCTTTGACCATGTGATACGCATATTTCAGTTATTTCTTTCATATTTTTTTTCCATGTGAATCCCCAAAAAAATAAACAAGCATGCAGAATTTATTAAAAGTTAATGTTTCTTTAGAAACTATTTTTAGTGACAGTCTAGTTTGCAATGAAGTAATGTATAATTCGATACAATTTTCTGCAAAAATAATAAAAAAGAAAAAGAACAGAAATTCACAGGTTGAGTTTTGCAGTTTTAAGAGACGGCCATCATTAGGAAAGTTCTTTCATTCCTAGTGAGATTACATGATTAAAACCACAAAAGAAGGCATGCTTTGTACAAATTTAAAGAATAACTACCCATGGGATAAGTTGTGGTCTTATTGTTCTATATTAACAGTAGCTGTGATGGAGGGGGATCATTTGCTACTCAGGGGTCAAAAAGAACTCCATGTCTCTGTAACTTGCAATCTCATTGTGTGCCTTACATTTTGACTTTTTTTTTTTTTTTTTTTTTTTTTTTTTTTTTTTTTTTTTTTTTTTTTTTTCCATGTTCTTCATGTCTCACAAGGAACAATGAGAAACTCAGTAAACTGTGAAAAAGTTCCATTAGATAACATCTGTTTTCTGGTGCTTCCTTTTTATTTTTTCACCTCGAATAAGGTAATCTAGCTTTTCTCCAGAATGTTTAACAACACTGGTTGAGAAACAGATTCATAGCATCTGTGGATCACTAGTACATTTTTGTCAGTGGTCTGTATTTCTCCTTCAAATGTTGCTGTTTTAACACTTGGAAATCCAGCATGAGTTCATTAAGACTGAACTTTAAAATGGAAATAAATAATGATTAGTTCACTAAGTTTTTCTCTTGTGCCTGGAAAAAATAGGTAAAATATCCTTAAACCTTTATCTCTATGTTGCATATTCTAAAGAAATCAGCATAGCAGATTTAACCAGGAAGGTCCTAAATGAAGTTTGAGTGAAACCCTTTTTTCACTTCCAAAGTATATTTGTAGTCTGAATATTTGAAAAGCTTTATTATTATGTTGGCATACAATGTTTCTAATAACATTTTCCAGAGGAGAGCTGCGTATTTATTGCAACTCTCAAATTTTTTAAACAGAAAATGGAGTCATATGAAAATGCTGAATATATTCTAAATAAATAATTGAAATTTGCATATCATAGGGAAGTGCCTGCCATAGAGAGGTTGATTATAATGAGATTTATTACACAGGAAAAACATTTCTATATGCTGATTCAATTAACTTTGAAAACTTGCAGTAGTGTGCTAGTATTGCTTATTGCCAGTATTTGCTTCCAAGGCAGCAAATTTATTGACTGTGTTCACTCTAAGTCCTAGGAGTAGAATCACAGAATGGTTTGGGTTGGAAGGGACCTTAAACATCACCTAGTTGCTACCCCTCTGCCATGGGCAGGGACATTTTTCACTAGATAATGTTGCTGAAAGCTCCATCCCATGTGGCCTTGAACACTTCCAGGGATGGGGCATCCACAGCTTCTCCAGGCAACCTGTACCAGGCCCTCACCATCCTCATAGTGAAGAATTTCATCCTCAAGTATGATCTAAACCTACTTTCTTTCAGTTTGAAGGCATTCCTTTTAGTCCTGTCACTCCAGCCCCTTGTAAATTGTGCCTCTCCAGCTCTCTTGTGGAGTTCCCTTCAGGTACTTGGAAGGCCACAATTAGGCCACCCTAAAGCCTTCTCTTTTCCAGGCTGTACTGTTCTCTCAGCCTTTCCTCATAGCTGAGGTGCTTTATCCCTCTGATCACCTCTGTGACCTCCTCTGGGCTCACCCCAGCAGCTCCGTGTCCCTCCTGTGCTGGGAGCTGGAGCTGATGCAGCCCTGCAGGGGGGCTCTCACCAGGGCAGGGCAGAGGGGCAGAATCCCCTCCCTGCCCTGCTGCCCACGGGGCTCTGCTGCAGCCCAGGGCACCTTTGGCTCTCTGGGCTGTGCCATGGCTGGGGCAGGCCCAGCCTCTCACCCAGCAGCACCCCAGAGCCTTTCTGGGCAGGGCTGCTCTCCATCTGCTCATCCCCAGCATGGATTGACACCAGCTATGTCCCCAACTCAGGTGCAGCAGCAGCAGCAGCATTTGGTCTTGTTAAACCTCATGAAATTCCCATGGGCCCACTTGCTGAGCTTGCCCTCTGGATGGCATTGAATGAAAACTGTGTTTCTCCAGAGGCAATGTGGACACATCCTGATGCCTAATTTTCTTGCAATAAGGGTTATGCCATCAAGACTTCTTGTTTCAGCACTTTTAGTGCTTGACCCAAAAGTGTCACAAAGTTTAGGCTATTGAATTTAGTCAAACTGTACTAAAAATTGCTTAGGTATTCCACAGAGTTTTCAGACCTCAATTAAATATTTTCAAGTAGCATATTACTGCAGCCAGAGTTATTCATTAATGCCAAATCCAGCACCCTTTGAAATAAATGTATTTTTAAGGCTCTGAACTTCAGACCATATACTCAAAGACAAGGAGGTATGTAAATGGAGTGTGATTCCCTGTCCAAGATGAATACATGCTTCTGATCATATCTGTATGAAATATTTAGATCCTGGTTTAAAGCACTTCAGTGCTGTTTTAAGATGAAGCACATGAGTTGTCAGTCAGGATGTTTGGGTGTAGAATTAGCCACGAAGCTGAGGATGTGGTAATCAAGAAAGTTCTCAAATAGTACTTAAGACTTTTCTCATGGTAAGGAAATATTATCAAATAAATTTTCCTGTTTGATTTTCAAATTCCGAACTCATGGTTTGTTAGGTCCTTCTATGCTCTCCTTCAAAATGATTCATTGAGAACAATAATAGTCTATAAAGTGGCCTATTATTATAAATGAATAAAGCATAGCCACTTAAACAAGAGGAAAAGAACATGTGAAGTGCAGATCTCAATCAAACTCTATCATGGGGAATTTTCATGAAAATTATGGTACTTCAAAAATTCTGTTTCCTTAATTTCTGCTAAAATTATTTGACTTATGTCATGAAATCACTTCTAACCACCTAAGGGTATCTACTTTAAATGGTAATAAGCTTTATATTTGAAATTTTACAGGATTGCTCATAGGTAATTCTATAACATCTTAAAAGAGAATGTGGGGCTCTAAGCAAGGAAACAGAATAAGCTACTTAAATTAACAAGCAAGCTGTTAGATTAACAATTAGTGTAGTGAAAAAAATATCATAGGCAAACTTCATTTATGTGTTGAAGTAGAAACAGCTATTTCAAAAATCTCTGTCATTAAAACTCCTTAAATTCTATCTTTTCTCTTAGTATATAAAACAATGTAAAGTTATACAGGATCAGGAAAGAAAAAGAG
Organism: Cettia cetti; assembly: GCA_013401135.1. Classification (NCBI taxonomy): domain Eukaryota; kingdom Metazoa; phylum Chordata; class Aves; order Passeriformes; family Sylviidae; genus Cettia; species Cettia cetti. The sequence goes on from VZUI01077091.1 coordinate 131,605, forward strand.
AAGAGGGGAAGCATGTAAAACTGAGTTATTTGTATCTTGAACTGGATGAAAAAGGAAAAACAAAACTATGAAATTCTTTTTTCCATTTTTCCACAGCAAAAGACATAGAGGTGGTCTTGATCAACTATGTCACAGAATAACAAACAGATGGGAAGGAGCAAGTTTGAGTTAGAAATATAACCCAGTAGTTATTTACTTTTCAGGGCAGAGGTAGGAGTGAATATTAGAGAAACTTTCTGGGTTACAACACACTAAAAACTTTATGTTTTCCTGTACAGGCTGGATAATATTTAACTTGATCCTGAAAAACTCTGTCACTTATGCATTAGGTAGCTGGCAATGCCAAATATGCAGCTTTAAAAAGATCATCTATCAATTTAAGGTTAAAAACCTTGGTAAATGTGCAAATTAAAGAGGAAAAAATTGCTGAATGTAGAAAGCAAACTTGCTTATTTTGAATGAAATAGGACCTAGATTAAATCTAGTGACAATGCTTCTCCTGACAAACAAAAAAGTCCTTCCAGGTCTGAATGGTGATGCTTACAGTTTAATAATTATTTGAGCTTTCCACTTTTCCTCTGATCATTATGGAATAATGGCCCCAGACTCTGAAGGGAGAGGGAAAAGTGTGTGCTCCACTATTTTCCTTTGAAAACCTTCTATAGAAATGTCACTTGTAAAAAGAATTCAGCATTACTCTATATCTGCTAGGGCTTTATTCTCCTAGTTCTATCTCCTATTTAAAATCAACTCTTTATGCATTTTCCTCTTCTGGAGAATGCAGAAAGCTAGTTCAAATTCTCTCTTTCCAGTGACTCTAAGACCTGAACCTTTTTTTCTTTCCTCATATATTTTTTAGCCAAGTGGTATCTTGGTTGCCATTAACTCAGTTTTACCAATATTAAAAATAAGAGGCGATATTTTATATAAAAACTTTTCAATGTGTAAAATTCATTATCACGACAGCCTGCCCCTCCAAACAAGTAAATGCTATCTAACAAAATAAGAGTTGGTATAAAACTGGTTTTTAAGGATGTACTACAATCAGATCAACCTTTTCGTGTTGATTTTGCAGGGTTTGATAAAGAATGCTTTCTCATGGAGGACATAGGAAATTTGTATTACTGCACTGATTTTGTTTAGTTGAAAGAAGTGGTTTGCTTTCTTAATTTGGGAGTGCTTGTGCAGATTTCCTTCCTACAAAATAAAACTTGTTGGCTTTTGCTGCAAGGGAAAACACAGGCTTTATGACCCGTTATGGAAAACATTTCAGTTCCTTAAGATGAGGCGAGACAAGAGAAGGTTGTACAGCAGTAAATCAGCTTGCAGTGCATCTCCTTCATCATTAGATTGTGTTAGGTTAGTTATGTCCCTCTTCTTGGTGAAATCCCAAGGCTCTGCTTAGTCTTTTGTGGCATTGGAATTCCTTGTGATGTATGATCAGATTATCCTTGAAGGAGTACTGTATCTTTCACTCCTAGAAATAAGCAATCTGCTCTGTAGCACTCGCCATTACAGGGAGCCATTTATTACGGCAGAACTTTGTCATTCGATTATGCTTCTGTACAGAGCACACGGCCAAAAATCTCAATCACAGGTGTCTAAAGTTGGTTAAAGAAGTTGTTGGTGTCCCAAACTTCAGAGATGCTGATCTGGTGCTGAGATGCCTGTGTGCTGTTGTCCATGGCAGAGAGGAGCCTCTGCAGTCCTTTGCTGATCCCTTTGCTCTCTCTTCTCTTCAGACTCTGAACATTTTCCTCTGGCATGTGAAATACTTTTCCTTCTTTTGTATGTTATTTCTCCCAGCATGCAGTGAACTGATAAAAGTGAAAAATATTTAGCTAAAGCTTTAACTATTTTAGCCTACTTATTATGTTCAGTACTTTGCTGCATGCCTCATTTCAACTTCTTTCTTTTCCCCAGGTTTTCGTGAGGAAAAGCTGATTATAGGTATTACAGATAGAGACCTGACTAACTGTAAGAGGCTGTGGCATAGAAGAAACTTGTCGAATTCATAACCTAGGTGTTTTTATGAGATATATTTTGTTCTGCCATGTAGAAAGGGATTCAAATAGCTGATAGTTCTGTTCTTCAAACAGGTTATCTTTGGTTTAGACTTACCTGCTGCTAGTAACTACTTTCTGCCCGAGGCAGGACTTCCTTGTGTTTCTGAGTGTGGATAAACCAACATACTGACATAGCACAATATCAGCCAAGGTACTGGTCTGGCTCTTGTTGAACCTTGTGAAATCCACCAGCTATGAACTATTTGTTCTTACACTTAGCCCATTCCTTTCTTAGACCACAGGCAATGTAGAAGAATATCATAAAGAAATGGGAGGGTGATGTAGGAAAGGTAATTGCATCTGTTCTGTTTATTCCAGGAGGCAGGAGAAGGAGCTTCTGTGATTCTGTGATGGAAAGTTATTCTTTGAGAGTGTAGAGACCCTGGAAGGAGAACAAACCCTCAGAATGGCACTGTTGAGGAAGGAAGCTTTGGATTTGGTCAACTTCTACTAATTCCTTCTTCAAGTGACTCCTGAATTTATTATACATCTTGTCCTTCCTTGCTTGCTCTGCTGTGAGGTCAGTTGTTGGCTAATACATGCAAGAGGATGTTAAGCACAGTACAGTGGAGACAAATCACCTCACATCACCAGGAAAAAGATGCACAATCAGGATGTGTATTCAAAAAAAAAAAAACAGGATTTTCATCTTTCTTCCCATTTCAGCTTCTTGACCCATGATGCATTTGTATTTCTACTGGAAGCAATATGTATCCAGGTGAAGTGTTGTTGATCTTTCAGGATGACCACCAGCTCAAGAGTATTTTTAAAGACTTTTCTGTGCAATGTGGTACTATAAATGTAACTAACATGGCCTGATTTTCACAGAATCAGAGAATATGCTGGGTTGGAAGGGACCCATAAGGATTATTGAGTACAGCTCGTGCCCCTGCAGAGGGCCATCCCCAAGGATCACACCATGTGCCTGAGAGTGTTGTTCAAACACCTCATTAACTCTGTCAGGCTTGGTGCTGTGATTGCTTCCCTGGGGAGCCCATTCCAGCAGCTGACCACCCTCTGGATGAAGAATCTTTTCCTTATATCCAACCTAAACCTTCCCTGGCACAACTTCAGGCCATTCCCTTGGGTCCTGTCACTGTCACCAGACAGAAGAGATCAATGCCTGTCCCTCCTCTTCACCTCACAAGGAAATTGTACTTGTGGGGAGGTCTCCTCTCAGCCTCCTCCAGGATAGACCAAGTGCTCCTCATATGGTTTCCCCTCAAGGCCCTTCATCATCTTTGCTGCTCTTTTCAATCCTCTCTATTACCTTAATATCTTTCTTGTACTGTGATAACCAAAACTGGTCAATATGGCATCATAATTGTTTCTGTCTTATAAGACTCACATTACTCCTCTTTGTCATTGTCTTATGTAAAACTCCCCTTATTCAAAGTGTGTTGTCAGGGCTTTCTTGTTGTGCTCAGAAAACATATTCCACTCATCATCTGGCTCATTCAGCAGTCACTAGCCCTTGGTATTCCAGTGCTGCTGAGGCGATATCTGTGCCTGCTTCTCTTGAGCCTTAGGCTTCTGTAACAGGATGCTATTAGAATGGGTTAATTTTGGTAAACAATCATTGGTTAGTCCTTTCAGAGCATAAGGGAAAAGTCACCTAAAGTAGTGAAACATTCAGATTTTCATCATCCTACTGGGAACAGGGCCCTGCACTTCCTTCCCAAGTACCCTGTTTCAATCTGGCAGAGAAAGGACATCATTAGAGAGGAGCAATGGAGGTGTGACAGCACCTTGGGCAAGCTACCAAGTGCATGCAAAGGTCAAATAGTGGATGAAAGAGAAGAGCAGGAATTAAATGAAAGGAGGAAAATGCCAGCATTATGCTGACGTTTTCATTAAGAAAATCACTGAATAGATGGAACAAGTCTGACATTTACTTATACGGTGGTGGAAATCACTACACTGTGTGTACTGCATGTTTTCCTGTTCAGTCAGCATATTGTACAGCTGTGATAAAGGGGGCTGTAATCATTCTGCAATAACGGTGATACAAAATTGTTCATTGACTCAGCTTTTCCTCCATTAGGTGAAATATATTATAACTGGCCATATAAGTCAAATTTTTTCACTTTGCCTCCACACATATCATGGCTGTAATCATAGTTTTAAAAAGATTTCTCAGATGATGCTACTTTCTACACAAATCATCCACCTTTCCTTTGTCTTCATTTAAACAGGTATGTTCACTGAATTGCTGTAACTGGACAGCATATGTTGTAAAGTCTCATTCTAGTTATATAGCTAAAAAATTTCACTGCAGTGCTGTGGGAGAAGGCATTGTGAGAGAATAGGGATAGCACTGAAGGCAATCTCCCCTGATGAATCGCAGCTGTACTGATT
>VZUI01077094.1:0-10094 GCA_013401135.1 Cettia cetti
GGTGCCCAGAGCAGCTGTGGCTGCCCCTGGATCCCTGGCAGTGCCCAAGGCCAGGCTGGACACTGGGGCTGGAGCAGCCTGGGACAGTGGGAGGTGTCCCTGCCATGTCAGGGGGTTTGGAACTAGGTGATCTTTAAAAGGTCAAGTAAAATAAATCTGTGGAAAAAAAAAAAATCTTTATTGACAATGGAGGAAAAAAAAAACAAAGAAGAAAAAGAAAATACTGATAAAATACAGTGCCACCCTGAAGATTTGGAAGGAAATGGAGAAGTGCAGGTGTCTCCTCTGACAAGGTCTAGGTGAGTTCAGAGGAGGTTTTTTAGAGTCAGATCTACAGCAGCTTCACCCCTGTTTGCACCAGGCTGAGAATGGGTTCCTAATAATTTCCTGCTATCTGCTAAAATAACAAACTGCTAGGTCATGGTAAAAAGCCAGGCTATCTGCTGTATTTATTCTGCTAGAAGCTCTGGGCTGTATCTTGCAAGAAATCATGTGGTGGATTTACATTTAGGACTAAAAAGATCTATTTCCAGGTCCTGCCTTGGAGTGACTGTGGCAGAGGAGGTGAGGCAGGAAAAGCCTGGCTCATTTCAGAGCTGGGCTGGCAGGACAGCACCAACAGCATTTGCATTCTGCTCTGAAATCACAAACCAACCACCCCAAAAGAAGGACCAGAAACCAGAAAACGTGTCTGTTTGTTTGATTTTTTTTGTTGTTGTTTGTTTTGTTTGTTTAGGATCGTGAACTTGATTTTTTTTTTCTGGTTTGTTTTGTTTTTTCCTTCCACTCTGAAGTTTACAAAAACAATTTTTTTTCCTTACTGAGCCTCATGTAATATCTTCATCTAAGAATCACAGATTTTAGGAAAACTATGGCAAGGCTCAGACATCCAAAAGTTATTCAAATTACTAATTCCCCTTGGTTTCAAAGTGTGTGAAAAGCCTAAATATATTTGAGAGCTGGGGGCCAAATATGAGATTCACTAAAAATATGCACCCATTTTCAAAACTGTCTGTGAGCTGCTTCTCTTCCCAGCTCTCCCTGGTGTTGCTGCAGCTCCCAAACCTCAGTTTAAGGTAGCAATGTATCACTTCTTTTTTTTTTTTTTTTTTTTTTTTTTTTTTTTTTTCAGAATGCTCTTTACCTCTGCCAAGAAGAAAAGAGGTTGTTCTTTACGCTGGTTTTCATCTCACCTCCCTGATTTTAGTAAGGATAAGAGATGGGGAGAAAGAAATGCTCACATCTGTGCAGAGGCACATCTGTAGCCAGCCCTCCTGTACTCAATCCTCTGATTTGGCTGTGGGGAAGAAGCAGGTCTTGATTGCACAGAGCTTTGAAGTTTGATGGTGACTGGAACACGTGCTGAAAGACAGTGCCACTACCACGTTTATATGAAAAGCTGATTATCTATTGAAGGGAAGTCTGTTTATGTGTTTACTTCCACTTGTGTTAATGCACAGGGAAAGGAGAGGGAGATTAGCATATGAAAATGCCAGATGTGACTAACAGCTCTCAAAGTGAGATAGGGCTGGGCTCAGATCAAAGGACTCTGCTGATTTGGACTAAGTCTCAGAGTGTCTCTTCTGTCTTGGAGTTACTTCAGGCCCTGGTGGTTAAAAGATTTATTGGGAACCACAAAAACGCATCTGAGTTTCTCATTTTACAGACTTTACCTTCCTTTTACACAGTTGCAGGATAGCACCAAAAGAACAACATCAATTCCCCCTGGTACCTTTCAGGCCACGTTCAAAGACGTGGAGCCTTTGGCAGAGAAGATTTATGCACCAAGGTGATACTCTAACAAATTACGTCCAGCCATCTGAAAGTCATCATTTCTGTGCACATGCATGCATTTTAAAAGAAAATCTACAAGAGGATCAAAAACAAGATTAAACCACATCTGTTTGGGTTTAAACTACATTGTCTACAGAGTTCAAAGTTGTTTCCTTTCGTCTAAAAAAACTCACCCAGCTGTTTTTTATCTTAAATTCCTGCCACTATCAAAGAAGTGTTTTCATTGGCCAACCAATGTTATTTCTAGAAGTTGAGCTGGTTAGGAATGGAGCTAAATAAGAAAATATGCTTTATTCATCAAAGGTCTACCCTCTGTGACTCGACTTGGCACACTGAGAAAATTAATAGAGAGGTTTCATCAGGTTCTAATGGGAACAGAGTATCTACTGTGTGTCATCATGCCATAAATTAGGTCCTCAATCTTTTCACGCCAAGTAATTGACTACAACTGACACCGATAAGGACAACACCAGGCAGAATGAATCAGAAGGGGCACAGATGGAGCAAGAAATAAATAAATACAGCACAAATTCAATCCATGGGAAAAGAGGAATGTTTTGAAAACCGCCATCAATCAATAAACATCCTGCATAAAGGCAGGTGTGTAAAAAAGCAGGGCTTGTTCAGCTACCCCTGACAAATGCACACACCCAGGGGCCCGTGCAGGTGTGAATATCCACATGGACACACACACAGCAACACCACACCACAAACTCTTGGTGCTCTGTGCTAAACAAAGAGAATAAAAAGGCTCCTCCGGCATAGTGGCAGAGTTTTGTGTTAAAATATGAAAGGAACATGGGCTTAAACCAAAAGGGTGTGACAGGATGGCCTCGTGCTGAGCAATGAATATCACTTTTCTAGAAGCCCTCTGCCTCTTTGAGTAATTTCAGGTGGTGTGTGAAGGTCTCTTTCTTACACCAGAGCCCATTTCACTCTAGTGGGAACTGGCTGAAGCCTCTCATAAAATCACAGAGTGGCTTGGGTAGGAAGGGACCTTAAACATCTCGATACACACAGGGAGGGACAATGAACTTGTGAACTGGGCTACATCCTGACCCCTGAAGGCAAAGTTCCCTGCATCCTAAGGCCAGCCTGGATGCACAAAACAAGCAGCAAAAAGCTTAACCTGCAAAGCAGTTCTCAGAGCTGCTCTCTCACCCCTTCCCAGCACCAGAGTGGGGAGGGAGCTGGCATTGATCATCCTTTAACCAGGAGCCCAGGCCAGGTGAAGCTGCCAAAGCTGGGGCTGTTCAGGTGAGCAGGAGGCTCTGCCCCTGCACACTTGTGGGTCCCACTCGGGATTTTGGTCCCTAAACCCCAGAAGTTTTCCTTGCTTGGTCCACCTTGCCCTGCTCTTTCTGAATTCAAGCACACAGCTTCCTTTTGTGATGCAGCAAATGGGAAAACTGAGCAGTTGGGCACCCCACAGCTGGCCCAGCAATGTTTTCAATATGTTCATTATTTGGTTGTCCCAGATTGACACATTTGATATCTCTGGGGGTGCAGATCATTCCTGCCATGGCCCAGCAGCTGTAGCTGTGTCCCTGCCATGTACAGAGCACGTGGGGCTGGCTTTGCTCACCAACTGTGTGTACACACTGTGTGCTCCACAGTCAAATGTAATTTTACACATTTCCAATTTACATTTAGCCTTGGGTGGGATAAACCAGTAAATCATTTGCCCTGGGTAGAAGAACAATACCAGCTAATTTATGTAGCTAATCAGAAGCACATTATTTTTGTTGTGTTTGTTTTCACTGCAGTCTTGAGCTTGAAAATATTTTGGGTGGTCTTTGTTCTGAATTCGCTCCACTTCCTTTTCCAAAATCTAGTGTTTCAGAGCAACCCCTATTTGTCTTATCTGTTCCACACAAATGGAAAAAAACAGTGATTCAATCTCTTGACATATGTTTAGAGACTGCTAGTAGAAGGCTGGCTCTGTGCATAGCTCAGGAGGAAAACCTATAACTGGATTCTCCAAAGGGGGAAAGTTCAAGAATGGAAATAAATCAAGATGAAGAACAAAAAGAAAATACACTGTCAATTTATTCAAACACCTTCTGGCATACAGCAAGAAAAATAGCCCCAGTGCCCCCATCATTATTTAATGCAATTCTCTTTTTCCAGGTCACGGTAATACATGTACCAACCACCATCAGAAAATTAAATACAAAGCTGGCCAGAAACAGGATTCATACAGCTCCAAGGGAATGTCTTCAACAATTCCCAAGTGCCTTAGAAATTAAGTCAAACTTTCAAAGTCCCAAAGCCACATTTAAGCCCTATTTCAGTGCTTGAGTCTCCTGCCTTTAAATTTCTTTTTGCATTTGGCTTAGGCCAGCAAGTGCATTGGGCTGTAGCTACACAAACTTCTTAAATTTTTATAGGAGAACTGTGCCTCTCCACAGCAGCTCATCTGATGAGCAGCACGACCTAGGCCTAGGAAATGCAATGCAGCAAAACCCAATAATTTCAAAAATCTGCTGCCTCTGCCTGTGAGTGATGGTCCAGAGCCCTGGATGGGAGGTGAGCTGAGGACAGAGAGCGAGCAGCCAAAATCCTGGCTCTGCCCACTGCACCTAGCAGCTCCCTTCAGCTCGGTTTCAGGGTGTTCCTGTCCCCACACCCAGAGACCCTTCATCATTTCAAAGATGGATGGGTGTGGACTGGGGGTTTTGAGATGAATAGCAGCAGTAAGGGCCTTCCAAGAGATTCGAATTTCAAATCCTGGAGGAGTTGGAGGGCAGCCCTTGGTGGGTGGTTGGGCAGAGCTGCCAAATATTGTGGGGTGTTCCCTGCTAACTGCACTTTCCTGGGCAGCAGAGGAGTCCTGCTCAGCAAAGCAGGTCACAGCAGTCTGCATTTTCACTGAATCCTTAAAAATTCCAGGTGAAGAGAACAAATGTTTGGCTTAGGGAAGGAAAAAAAAAAAAAAAAAAAAAAAAAAAAAAAAAAAAAACAGGTGGTGTGTAAATAAGGATTCATAAGGACTGTGTGTATCTGAGTCTCATAAATATCCTCAGAGACCTGGAACTTCCTGGGAGCTTTTCAGAGCCCTGATGGCACGAGGAAGAGACACAGTCTACACCAGTCAGCAGCTCCCTGTGAAAGGGCTGAGCCCTGAGCCAAAAGCAGCAGACAGACAGGATTTCTGAGGTCACTGCCCACTGGGCAGAGAGCAGAGCATTCCCCTGTGCTTGGGCAATTCATGGCAGAGAAACCATCAAGTAGTCAGCTTAGAATAAATATTTCATCCTCTTGCTCCCACAGTCCTCCCAACACACCCACAGAGTCATTAAGTGCCTATTTCTGAGCACCAGAGCACCAGACAATATGAGAAATTAAACCCTGACAAGATTACAGTGTTGACATTACGTTGGCTTTGCTGATATTGTCTCTTGCTGTGCAAACTTTGCAGGCTGCATTTTGCAGGGTGGGGGAAATGGAGCTGGGCCCTTTTGGAACTTAGAGGGTGAATATGTGGTTGTTTCTTTTAAAACTCAAAGAAAGAGCAGCTCCTCAGCCTCAAGTTCACCTGCAGAGCAGCTCAGGGAGGAGATGTGAGGTGTAAGGGCTCTGCTGGGCTTGGCACTGCCCTCCTCTGAGGCAAAGCCTGCCCTTAATTGCACAGACTTCAACAAAATCCTTTCCTCGTAATCACTCCCAAACACAGTAAATATTTCCAAAGGATTGAATGATATAAAAGCAAACATGACAGACAAAATCCTGCTGCTCTGAAGAGATGTTTTTAGAGATGTTTTGCATCCAAAGAGACCCTTTTGAATACTGTCAGACCTCCAGAATGTTCTCATTAATCCTGCTACTGCAGGACCTGTGAGCTCTGGTCAAGTGCTTTGATCTACTGTGCAAAGACATGAAGACACAACGAGCCCGAGGCAGGCTGCAATTAAACCAAGATGAGAGACAATGGAGGGACACAGGCAAGGCAGCAGGGCACTCAAGGTAACTCTGATCATCCAGCCAAGCTGTGCCTCTGGATAATCTTTGGAGATTCGTCTCAGCAACAACAGTGGAAAAGACTGGACCAATTCCCTGTGCAGCGAGAGCAGGTCTGGAGCTGGCACAGAGCAGGAAGGGAGGGGAGGAATCAAAGAGAGGATTCCAGGGAAGAGGACTCTCCTCAGGAAGAAAGGAAGCATCATCCTTTGATTATGGCAAGGAGAAATCTGGAAAGATATCAGTGCAACACAGAGATAACCACTCCCTTCTCCCCTGTGTCACACACTGGTCTCATCTTGCTTGTAATCTTAAGGATTAATTAATGCTGCACTGGCTCAGCTCATCCCAGCAGCCTGGTGGTAACAGAAGGTATCAAACAAACTGCTGGTCCTCAAATGGAAAATAAATGTTTTGATGTCTTGAGTTTCCATTGTGTGAGCATGAAGTAAATATGCTTATTTTCTTTTGTATGTAGCAGGAAACATATGGAAGTCGATTTACATTTGACCCGGCCTGCCAGTATTTTAAATTTATAGAACCCAAATCCTTTGAGGAATGTCATGAAATTATGCACACCCTCAAGTTTACTCCTGCTCTGGGATCTTTAGGGCAGTGGGTCCATGTGCAAAAGCACATTTGTACAAACAGCTCTTAGAAGCCAGTGCAGGTTAACACTTCTGAGGACAGTGTTACCCAGGCCAGGCTCGAATCAGAAGCTCTCTACTCCACCCTCTCAGGGTTCCTTAGAGACATCTCCTTCAAGGCCCTGTCAGCACTGAGTACAAAATTCTTCACTTTATCAGGGTACATCACCTTGGATGCAACAAGAACACTTTCCAGGCTGTGTTGTCTATTAGGGCACAAATATTTCTCAGCTGGTCTTTTCATTTGATGCTAAAATTTACCCCTAAGAGGTATCAGCCTTTGCCCAGCCCATCCTAGAACATCAGAGCAGTTTATCACAACAGTGTATTTAAGCTGATGAAAATTTCCCACTTCAAACTATTTTACATTTTCATCAGAGCTGTTTTACTTTATTCAGTGACCTCCCCAAGCAAAACAAAGTGATTTGTACATGGAACTAACTTTTGTCCATCAGCAATATCTCCTGACACAATTCATCAACGGTGACATTACAAGTTATGCCTATTCCTATCGCATCAGAGCTTAAATCTAATATTTTTCCTCATGAGCTAACACCAAATGCCTGCACATACTGACATCCTAGAGGACTTCAGCAAGGTGGTGTCCGAGCTGGGGAACTGCAGGGGGACTGCAGCTCTCCCCTGATGAGTGCAGCCTTGGAGGGTGACCTTGCATGTCCTGCCATGGGATGGATCTGCAGGCTCTGGCAGGGCAGGACCTGTGTCAAGTTTTTGGGGCATCTTCATTGAAGACTGTGGCTGTGGGCAGTTGTAAAATCCTTTACTGCATGGCTAAATCAGTCCCATGGGGGCATTGGTGTTACAGTCTGTGCCATGGCTCAGGCAGCTCTCTGACACAGAATTCCTAAAACCCAAGCAGGTTCAGCAGAGCAGAGACAGCACCACAGCCTGTGTCCCATGAGTTTCTTATCAGTAGCAGCTGCAGCATCAACAGCAGCATTTGTGATGTTTCATGAGCATCCCAACATTCTAAAAGCAGTGCTTTTCACTCTATTTTTGGCCAATCAGGTAGAAGCACGAGTCCTGTATTGCCTTGTTGGGCCTGTCCTAAGCTAAGATTGATGTGTGACAATATTCGTAATTTCTTACACCAATTCTATGCATACGGCTCTATCTGCTCTATCTAGCAAGGCTACATTAGTTTTGATATGCCTAGAATTTTCCTAACTTTGCAAAAGGCAATGCCACTGAACTTTAAACTAGGTATAGTGTCTTTTTCTTACTTAACTACCTCAGTCTCTAATTTGCTAAAGCACTTTAAACCCCTTTATTTATTTAAAACAAAACTTGCATTTCTACCTCATCTCTGTGTGGCTTTATGTATTTTAGTTTTCCTGGAGGTTCTAATTCAATCCTCACATTTCTGGGCACCGTGTAGATTTGGTCCAGGGGGATCCATCCATCCCCACCTTGCCCACCTTCCGCTGCTTTAGCAGAAGGTGGCAGTGTTGGATCCGCCATCGCCTCCCCGAGCAGCAGCTGCCAGCACAAACGCGGCCTTAATAATGACAAATTACACATCCGCCGCTCAATTAGTCATCATTCATGTCGGGAGCCGGCCCCCGTCAGGTGGCTGCGGCCAAAATCCTTCGCACTGAAATCGCCGCGTTGTTAGAAACACCCAAACCACGGCTGCGGGGCTGGGGATGCAGGGCACGAGGCTTGTGCCAAAATAACACACGCCCTGGGCAGTGTCCTGGGCACTGGGGATGCTGCTGGGCTGCGTGGAGGTTTTCCAGCGTCAATCTGATGGATTTCAGGACAACAACGCCAGCCTGTGTCCAGTGGGACATTTCCATCCCTTGGGCACATCGTGGGAAATGGGAGATGCCGTGTTGGACAGGCATTGACCCTGTGCTGCCACTGCCAGAAGAAGGGCTGGTGTGCTCACAGACAGGGAGAATTTCAGTCCCAGCAAAGGTGCTGCAGCCTCTCAAGGGCTCAGATAAGTTTTTATTACTCTGTGGGGTGCAGACAGATGTGTGTGTGCTCTGCCCATGCACCAGCTCGAGCCTGGCAAGTTTGTGACTACACTGAAAACAGAATTTACTTAACTTTGCAAAAGGCAATGCCATTGAACTTTAAACTACGTATAGTGTCTTTTTCTTACTTAACTAACTCAGTCTCTTATTTGCTAAAGCACTGAAAAGTGCCTCACCTTGGGGAATTAGCCCTGCAGAGGAGGAAAATGCAGTATTTTGGCCACAACCTAAAATCTACGTGCCCCAGCCACTTCAGCTACCTTCTCACGAGGTGAAGGGTGCAGGACCATCTTTAGAAAAGGAGATACGTGCTGCCGAGTGAATTAAGCCTTGTGACTGCAAACCCAGCCGTGTTCAGGTATTCCCCAAACCCCGAGCCCTGCGATCTCACCACCTGGCACATCCAGCCCCAAAACCCACACAGCATCCAGGGTTTGCACAGAACCCTGAGAATTTTCCCTTCCAGCCCAGGACAGCAGGTCCAGGTGGGGATTTTGTGCCTCACAGCACAGCAGGCACACCAAGGCACCGAGCAGCAGCTTGCCAGCGCCCGTTCCCGGTGGAAATCCTGCAGGAAATATCTGCCCCTGGGTGACAGGCAAACAATCTGCCTCGGAAAGGAAACACAACAGCCAGCTGATTCAGGGCTTTTTAGCACATGAATGTGTAAATTTGCTGTGACAGGTGGGGCGTTTCAATGACTTTCAATAGAGAGCCAACTGCTCCTCGGTTATCATTAGAAATTTCTCACTGAAATGCCAATGACTGGTGCCCCATGCTGGGTAATGGGGCTCTGAATTAGTTCTTTAAAAGAGAGAGTGAGAGCAACTAAAGGCAACATCCCTGCTGGGGGATTGCCTGATCCGAGCACAACTAGCAAAATATTTGTTCATGCAAATGTTTCCTGCCATGAACAGCTTAACGATTTCATGCGGGAAAATAAACAACAAATAATGGAAAGCACATGATGCAAATAGAAATATTTGGATTCATCCTAAATGCAGAAATCTTCCCTGTATGGGAAGAGCCAGAGAGTCCAGCAGCCCAGCAATGACCTCAGTCTGTAGCAGAGCCAGGGCAGGAAGTCTTAGGAGGAGATTTCCAAAGCAGCTTAGCTCTTACACCTCTCTGCCAGAGATTCGGGGCGTGCACAGTGAGCAGCTCTTTCAGCAGCAGCTGCTGGAGGCTGAGCCTCGGTAGCAGAGCTTGGGGAACTCTTCCCATGACTCTGATCCGTGCTGCCTCCCCGCTGGGCAGCACCACAGCTCCTCCTTGGCCTCAGTGCAGACCAGCTCTGAGGGCAGGGGCAGCTCAGGGTGCTGCCCACCACCCCAGGGGGACTTTCCTGGCTTTAGCAAGCCTCCAAACCATTGCTCAGCTCCCAAAGCCCACGTGCAGACTGGCTGCAGCCTTATCAGACTGGCTGCAGCCTTATCACACTGGCTGCAGCCTTATCACACTGGCTGCGGCACCATCAGACTGGCTGCAGCACCATCAGACTGGCTGCAGCACCATCAGACTGGCTGCAGCCTTATCAGACTGGCTGCAGCACCATCAGACTGGCTGCAGCCTTATCAGACTGGCTGCAGCACCATCAGACTGGCTGCAGCCTTATCAGACTGGCTGCAGCACCATCAGACTGGCTGCAGCCTTATCAGACTGGCTGCAGCACCATCAGACTGGCTGCAGC
>VZUI01077095.1:0-31905 GCA_013401135.1 Cettia cetti
CCGGGGCTGCGCGGGCCCGTCCCGCGGCCGCTGGGGGGCACCCGGGCGCTCGGCAGCGGCAGCGGCGGGAGGGGCTCGGTCGGAGCCGGCGGCTCCCGTCAGGGCCGAGGGGCGGGGGTGTCCCGGGAGGAGGGGAGCCGAGAGGAGCTGCGCGGAGCGGGAGCCGGACGGGGATTCCCGGCCCCCGTTCCTCGGCAAGTGGCAGCCGGGGGAGGCCGAGAGTGAGCTCAGCGCCTGCCGGTGCCGGCGCCGTGCCCGCTTCCCTCCCGCCCCGACACCGCGCTGCTGTGCCAGGAACAAAGAGCCCCTTTCCGGCACGCAGAGGTGTCCCGGCCGCTGCTGCGGCTGCAGAAGCGCCTTGTCCCGATTGAGTCACGGCCAGAAAGCTCCCAGGAGTGGCGGGGCTGGCAGTGGCTTGCTGCGGGAAAGGACCGTGGTCTGCACCCGCTATAGCATCAAAGTGCTCTCGGGCGGTGGGCCCGGGGCTGGCCCCAAGGAAGCACCGGGCAGAAGTGCCATAGCATCCTGTCACTGGCCGATCGCGTACCAGGAGGGGGGCCAAGAGACTGAGGAAAATTACAGTGCCCCTCTTCTGGACACTGGGAGCTGGCAGATGACAGGGAGCGCTGCCCCCCCCCCCCCCCCCCCCCCCATATGTCCAGAAAAAACTACTCTGATAATGGGTGTCTTAAGATAGGCAGTGCCTAGAACAAACCCTACAGGAAAGATGGGGTGGGGGAGCTGAGCTTTGGTGATCCTGGGAAGAGAAGGCTAATGGAGGGCTTAGTGATTGCTTCTAACTACTTGAAGGGTCACTATGAAGGTGAATGTAGTGCCAGATGATGCAGCAAAAGTGCTACCTGTGCAATCTTGGGAGGTTCAGTCCTGGGAGAGGCATAACAGTCCTTCCTTTATGTAGGGGATTGAACTCTTAGGACATCCAGAAACCATCCAACCTCCATGATTCGTTTGCTTGTCAACTTTGACATTTCTGTCTCTCTACACAAATTAAGAATATACAGAAAAGGATAAAAATGTAGTGTAACTTACCAGTGAAAGTTTTGTGTTTCTGTTGTACAAAGGTTACAGTACTACACATGGTTTATTATTTTTGCACATTATTTCTGTATGTCCCAGCATCTCTAAGTGCCTTTATAGTTAGGTGAATGAGATTAAGAATTCTTTTTTTCTATGATAGAAGAAAATTCCTTTGCAACAAACCTTATGTCCTGGTTTAAACTACTTGGTTAAACTATCATACTTTAATACAGGCATTTTCAGATTATAGACATCCCTGTCCTGCAACTATTTATGAAATAAATTAGTTGACCCATTTTGAATCTTGGCTCACTAAGTGTGGGTGGTTTGAAAGCACTTTATATCTTGGTATTAAACAGACAAAAACTTTGTCTCAGACATCGGGTGTTGCTCTTAGAAGACAATAACTCTGTGAAGCAGGTGCTGTGTTATTCCTCCTCGTTGCATGTAGATCTTTGAATAGATAACTAGGATTCATCAAATGATGAATCTGAATCTGAACAACAGTGATTTTTTTCCCTCAGTACCTCAAAGGAACAGCATTACCAATGAGAACTGTATCTATTAACTCCTGGCTACAGAGTCTAATGTATCAAGATACCATATAAACAAAATTAATTTAATTTGTGATAATACACTTGACTTTATTCAAGTGGCCTCTTCCAGAAGCAGACATGGGTCTTAAACAACAAAAAATTTAATCTAGCGAATTCCAGTGTAGCCCCAACATATGTGGTTCTTCATGTTTTTTACTTTTTTTGAAGGAAAATTGACTTTTATTTTCCTCAGAAACTGCAACTTTAGTCAAAAGTAGAAATTTAAAGCATTACTGTTGGCACCTACAATGGAAAATACCAAACTGCAGTCTTTAACAAGGAAGGAAAGACTAAGCAGCTGAAATCTCCTCACATTTTTTTGCAAACTGTTTAAAATTGATAGCTAAGAAATTAGGGAGTTTTTATAATTTAACTGATTTATTAAGTAATCAGTACATTTCGATATATTAAAAGAGCATCCCAGGTTTCCTGCTTTTTAGCCAAGAAAAAAGGATCCAGAAATGTGATATTTGATCTGAAAAATTATCTCTATTGTTCAGGAGTCATGGACTAAGCATACATTTCAATGTATTGATAAAAAAATCTTATCATTAAATCTTCAATCTGTATCTTTTTTTCTCATTCTTCAAACATCTCACTCACATAAGTGACCTAACGTAGTTCACAATATTTGTTTCTTCAACAACATACCTGCTGAAATTATTTTTTTAGGGTTAATGTCTCTGTGTCAGTGGGGTAACTGGAATTAAAAATGAACTCATCTTACACTGGATCTCATACTAAATAATATTTACCATTGCATTCTACATCACATCTGTGCTCTGGGCCATCAGCTGGCTTCTGTCAGGAGTGCTGTGGCTCTGGTGGTTCACTTCATCCACAGAAAACCATAAATGTCAAGTTTTCCTTAGGAAGTAGATGCTATCTGCACAAGCCCCTTTTTCAAAATGTAATATAACTAAGCAAAAAACAAGTACTAACACCCTTCTAAGAGATGCAGAATGGCCTCAGGGAATTCCTTTCCATGGACATTCTCAATTCTCTCTCAAGGCAAAGTGGAAATAGAAAAAAAAGAGGTATGTCTGAATAACATTTTTCTTCATCCTTATGACCTTAATATTGTTGTACAGCCTGTACTGAAGCACAAAAAAAAAAAAATGCATGAAGGTCTTCACATATTCACAGAATGGTTGAGGTTGGAAGGGGCCACTGCATGTCATCAAATTCAACCTCCCTTCTCAAGCAGAGTCCCCTAGAGAATTTTACTCAGGATTGCATTCAGACATCTTTTGAGTCTCTGTGGGGGAGGAGACTCCACAACATCTCTGAGCAGCCTTTTCTAGCGCTCAGTCTACTGCAGTAGAGAAGTTCTTCCTCATATTCAGGTGGAACTTCTGTGCATCATCTCTGCCTGTTGCCTCTTGTTTGTCCTATTGTTTGTCACCACCAAGCTAAACATGAAAAAGGGAGTGTAGGAAAATGTTATCAAATATTTTACAAGATAAAAGCCAAATTTTATGTTTTCCAACGTAAAAAAGCTGAACATTCTCAAGTATTTTAAGTGTTGTGATAACAAATGTGGATAATAGAATAACTAGTACTGTTTGTGCTTTATACAGATTTGTTTTATCAAACCTCTGTTGTGGATATGCATTTGCATGCATGCACAAGTAAACTACAAAGGTTTCTGCTAAGCACTATGTAGTGTTACACCTAAAAATGTGAGAACTGCCAGTAGAGTGAACTGTCTCCAAAGCTGTTGGATTTGTTGCAAAAGAAACTCAGCTTGTTTGATTTTTTTTGTCCAGAAAAAAAGACCATAAATGAGTTAATGCTTATATAGTGTGAATGATAAGGAGATGAAGGCTCAGAACTAAACTGGGGAGGTATGCCACTTTATACAGAAGCAGATGCATCTTTTGAAGTTTAATTTAATTTGAAATTTACACCATCATCCAACCCAAAATTTAGATAATATTTAATTGTTTATATGGATTGGGGTTTTTTTCAGCATTTCAAAATGGTAAGGAAACATGAATGATGAAGTCTACACATAATTTTTATAATGGAATTATAATGGAGTTGGGTACTTCTGGAATTAGTCTTAGACTGGTGCTTTTAATGACGTTTGGACAGAGAACCCTTTACCAGTTACACCAAATGGCAATTATTGCTATTAAAAATGTTGGATTCTACTTTTTTTTCTATGAGGGTGCATTTGAGGAAAAACCACAAACTGAAGGGTTTTATTTTAGCAGTGCTTCAGTGGTTACTTAATAATTGCAACATCCAATCATACATTGAACTTTGAACAGCTTCATGGTAATCAAAGGGTTATTCTTCATATTTCAGAATGTGCCAAAGGCCTTATATTCAAAGCTCAAGAAATTAGTTAAACAAATACCTTAATAAACCTTGTTGATTTGCTAAAAGAAAATATAAATAGTAATATATAAACAATATATATATATAAATGGAATAAATTAGCTTTAATACAAGTATAATGTTAGATCTCTTCAGAATGTAAAACAAATAAAAATAATTTTTAAATGGTAGTAATAATTTTAAAGACTATATTGACTTTTAAGGCATGAAAATCGTGTTCTTGAAAATTAACCAAACAATTAACCAATTAACTCATTATGTGGACAAAATAGTAATTAAGAAAGGAAATTTAGAAAAAGACATATCTGGATAAATTATTTGAGCTAAATTTAAAATTGCATTGATAACTGTGTAAATAAAACAGTTAATACTCCCACTTCATCCCAGGTGCATAGAGAACATGATTACACTCCATATATTCTAATGCATTATTTGAAAAGAGCTGGAATTAGTACCAGCTTGCACTGCTTTTTGCAATTAAAACTGGAAGACAAACTATTTTTTCTATGAATAGGTTACATTACATGTGAGGTTAATATCTACATTAACAAATTCAGGTTGCATTTAAAACCTTCCTAAAGGTGTCATTTTTTTTAACACTTAAAATTGTCAGGTATATGAAAGCGATGAACCTTCATTCCATAGTGATTTTTAGGGTAAAATTCCTCTCAGCAGATTGTAGATCTCAGTCATGTAAACAATTGCACCTCAACCAGTCATCATAGGCTCTCCTTGGAGAAAACTATTGGGATACAATTCATCTGACCAGCTTAAGGTTTCTTTAGTAATTTGTGTTAAATTACATCAAAGAATCACCTGCTTCTTTCCACGGGCTGTAAGAGAATGGAATGGGACACATACTACCCTTTGCCACCCAGCTGTCCTTTAGAGCTTTGCCTTGTATTTAAATATAATCAACAGAGTAGATTCTGCCTGCATTCCTAAAAAAATAGATTGATTTGATTATATATTTGATATGTAACTGTTTCAACATAATTTGATTTCTTGGAGGCTGAATAACCATGAAAATACAGAATCAGTTTTATCTACAGTACCTTGGATTACTGAATATTAGCCTTTCTTTTTCTGCTTGGTTTGTTCAGGTTTTTCTTTCCCTGATTTTTGGTTGTTGTTTTGAAATATTTACAGATATTGTAAAGTTGTTTCTAGGGGTGTTTAAAATTGAAATTTTCATCACTCCAAAAGAACAAATATATACATAAACCCCAAAATTTATACAAATATTGCTGAACAGGAAGATCCATGTATGTAGCTGGAACAGTGCTGTATGAACAAGCATTTGAGAGTGTGTTGTACTAAATAATGAGTTTGGGGAGGACATAGTATATAACGAGCATGTTCCAAAGCTGCATTTACTTGGGGCTCTTCTGCATGGAAGATGTCACCATACCTCAAAACCCATACATAAAAACCCAGTACAGCACTCACAGTCTGTAATTTTAAGATTGATCTCATCTGTATCACTGATATCATATTAGTTTACAGAATTTTGCCGCATAACTTTACCTTGTTGGCAAAGCTAAAAAATATGATTTAAACTATATTAGACTGGTAAAGTAAAAATGAGTTTATATATATATATATAAATATATATATATATATATATATATATATATATATATATATATATATATATATATAAGAGTTGATGTGAACAGTCAGCATCAACTTGTACGTATCAGGGAAATACAACTGCTTGTAGAAGCCTGAAATATTAAAAAGGAAAAAAAAATGAAAAAGAAGACTGAAAATTAAAAATGTAACAGAAGTTTTTATTTTGTGTAAATGTGAAGTTGTATTATGGCATTTACATCACCAAAACCTTAAAACCTCAAAACCCCTAGCACAGAACTCATTGCCTTAATAACAGAAAAAAAGTGGCTAATGTAATCTGACTTTCTAATGCAACTAATTTTAAACAGATTGTTTAGACCTAATTTCATGGGTTTTTACAGCAATATGGAGGGAAGAGAGAAATCTTCAACAAAGTAAATCTAACTTTGCAAATTCAACATTCATTCCTGATGCATGTGGGAAGCTCTCAGGGGGAATTGGACTAAATTATCATTATAGGTCCCTTCCAATTGGACTATTCTTATTATATTCTCACATTATTCCCCTTTCTACTGTCTCCTCACAACTGTTTCCATATCTGAGTTTCTAAATGCGTTGTCTTGGTCTGCTCTTCTGTTTTATCCATTTAATATCAGAATTATTTCAACAAAATCTCAAGCCCAGGCTTCCTTCTAGATAAGCCTTCATCTTCTGAAAGATTTTTCTCTTGTCCTTCAAATTTTTAGGAGACTTGATAATCATGTTCAGCTGATCTCAATCAGAATGAGAAGCTGTTTCAGTCTTTGTTTTACAATACATCCATTCTGTTAATATTTTCCCTGGTGGAAAATCCTGCAATATTGGGTGATTATAGACTGGAATATATTATAGAGCTAGTTATAGCAGATGTGGAGTGATGCATCAGATGTCGATTTGAAACAATTATTATTACATAATTAATATTTTCATAGATAAATATATGTCTCTTCTCCAGGCTGAACTTCTAATGGCATGAACCACCATGGCAGCTCTAAAAATTTCAATAGCACTGTCATCTTCAAGTGACATCTTTATCAAAATATTGCTAAGAGAAACTTTAAAAAAATATTATTTAACTTACTAGCTTTCCTATTTTTAGAAAGTAAAATTATAGAACTGACAAAGTATGTGCAGTAACTGTTGCTATGTCTGTTTGGAAAAGTAATTTCATTTTGGCTGACTTTGCACCCACTTACTTCATTTACCCTAAAATTTCTGTCTGTCTTAAACAAATGGTTCTCAAGAAACCAAAAACTATGTGGCTCAGTTCTACTTCACTTCAGACTCCTTGAAATTTGCACAGTGGCACTAGTAAATAGTTTTGGCTGAGGAATTGACAGCCTAATATCATCTTTATCTGTGAAGGATGCTTGAACGCATAAGAAAAAACATTGTGTGTAGTACATTACAGACAAAACTTTGCCAACTAAAACTGAATTTTGGTTGAATTATTTGTTAGCTGTTCCTTTCCAATGAGTAAAAGAATGATCCCAGATATTATAAAATAGATTGAAAAATCTATTGAGTTTATACATAAATGTTGAGAAAGATAAAATCATGTTTTATGAGTTAGAATCTCAGCCTTCAAATAACACTGACAGTGGCAGCTCCTCTGAACTGGACTCCTTAGAAATTCATTATGAGCTAAACCTCTTGATTCTTGTTTTACAGACAAAACTGGAAAACTGCACTACTGAAAAAAATTGTGTTAAAACCACAGAACCACTTTCCAGAATGTCTGTTCTTCTGTGTGTTTCACTCCTTTTTTCTTAAAGTACAGAAATTGATGAATGCAGTCACTTGTGAATACTTACAAATATTCTAGGTATTCTGTGGCATACAATAGCTAAAGCTAGTGATATGTTGTATGCCATTAACCAAAGTGATTAATTATTCTGAATATGTTAAGAACATAGCTTTCTATAATGCAAAGTACTTATTATGTTTTTTCCTTAATACCACTACTAAACAGAGAAGAGTTTTTAAAATATGTTTTATGTAGGGCTTTCTACAAAACGGCACTTCTGTTCTTTTTTTGGACATTGGTTTTGGTTTTATATTGGAAATAGTGACTCTATATTAGAGGTTGCTGTTTCCCACTATTTTCTTCTAGCAAGCCTTTGGAGGAAGGAGATGGAGAAAAAAACAGGCTTGGAAGGAAGCCTAAAACATACAGGGGGGAAGTAAACAGTATTGGTATTTTTCTTTCTTTTTAGCTCTACTTCCCAACTCCTAGTATGGATGGCTTCTATTGTATGACAGATACAAACAAATTCTTTAATAATCTAAGATAATTTAGGAACCAGAATTTTAAAAAATGCTATCCCCTCAGTCATGCCTGGACCCTGCTGTTATGTCTGTAGTACTAATAAACAGGATGAGAGCATATATACTCAAGCATCACCAGCAAATGGTCTCCTGTACAATGTAATTTGCTAGCACAGAAGCTTCTCTGCTTTCGGTCCTTCAAGAGGCTCTGTCAGACAACGTTTAGATGCTATGTAGGAAATACCACTGGACAGAGACTTTTCTCTGCTGGGCAGTAAGCAAAAGGCCATCTCATGTGGGAATGAGGGAATTATTTTTTTCTTTGTGGGTGTGTTTGCTGCTGCCATCAGGACAAGTAGACCAGCCCTTATCCCTTTCATTTATTCATGTAGCTGTAGCCTCAGGGTTTGCCCTTGATGATTGGCAGCCAGATGATAACCAAATAAAAGTTCATTTCTTTAATGGGAGTGCCACTGGTTTAATGGGCCTATGACCTGTTTGTTATTCTACTAAAGTTTACAGAAAAGTCTGAAGGAAAAAACAAGATTGTCCTAGCAAAGTAGGATAAACTCCTCAGTGAAATAATTGGAAAAAAATAATTTAAAAGTTAGAAAAAGCATAAAGAAGTCAGAGAGGAATTTGGAATATGCCTTTAAACAACTCCCTAAAGTCTGCTCATGGTTAATCATAAGGATTTCCTAGTATCTATGTTAGCCATAGAGACTGAGGAAACAATTCAGCTACAGCCCATCTCTGAGTACTGCCTTTTGGAATCATTTCCAAGCTTTCCCAGGGACAGGAAAACACTACCATTTCTCCCAAGCCTCCACAGCGCTGCAGCCTTGAGCAATTTTATATTCCGTCTGGTACAAATGCATCCTCTCTTTCTTTTTTCTTTTTTCTTTGTCTTCTGCTGCTGTTCTCAGTCTGATATATCTGCTGTTCAGACAAAATCCATCAAGTAGACCTCATTGTTCTTTCAGGTAGCTTGTTTGATTCCTAGTGTATTATTTATTTGCATTTTTCTTCTACCTTATATGATCTTCTAGTTAACAAACTGTTTGCAAAACTCATATAATGTTTTTTGGATATTCCTAAAGAAGCATTTTTATATATGTATGTGCATTTACACACACATCCCCCACAAAAATTGCCATTCCTAAACTTCTGTTTAAATCTTCACAGTATAAACTATGATGATGGCGTACCACAAACAAGGGGTCTTACTGAATACACCACAGTTTCTTCTCTACTCATCCAAAGAGCTACAGTTGTTGTCATCCAAGTAGAAAGCAGCTGGATCATACATCTGGCTCCACTAGCTGGAAAATGTTCCTATGTTCCTCTAGACAGGTTTTTAATGATACAAATTATATTAACAGTATAGGTGAAAAATCGGACATGTTAGAATCAGACATATTTTTCCTTCTCCTGCATATCTTTTGTAAATTTTTTGTCATTTTCTGCTATTGTGGTAACAGATGATAGAATTACAGTATAAACATTAATTTTAATGCTAAATACTAAAATTTAACAACTCTAATGTTGTTAAGGTTCTTCTCATCTTTTTTAGACACCTATATGCCTTGAGTTTGTTGAAACTATCTTTCTAAAGCAAGTGGTTAAATTTCCTGGATATTCAATAGTTGGATTTTGTTTCTCAAGAGGGTGATTTTGCCTCATTCAGTTTAACAAGCAAAGTTAAGCTAATTGGGTTTCCTTATGGTACCTTCAAAAAACCCTAGTCCTCATATTGACTGTATAAGGAAGTCAGATGCTGTGAGAACACTTCCAGGATGGGATTAATCATACCTTATTTAAACTGTTTAAAATCAGAGTGTCTAGTCTAACTTTTTTGCATACATTTCAGCAAAGGTCTTTTCTAGCACAATTTATCTCATCCTCTGGAGATGTCTGTAAGCTCCACTGACCATGGATACCCTATTGTGAAATAAAAAATCATCAGAGAATGAGTTCAAACACTGGATAAATACTTAAAATACTTAATTCTTTGCTCTTGGGAAGTGCCTCAGATTTACAGCTTATTTTCTCCTAGCCAAAGCCACCGTATAAGATGTAGATGCAACTATAGACATTAAAATTGTTAAGTGAGCACCAGAAACAATGAAAATCTGAAGATGAATTCTATCCGTCTTTATCAGATACCTTACACCTAGGTTTCATGTGTTTGTAGAAGCAGACCTTCTCAAAAAAGTACCTAAGTTTCCTGGTGAGTGAGCAGTGCTATTAGTCAGGGCTAGTCCTTAGCCATGTTTCACTCGGCATACAGGCATAGCCAATATGACTATGGCTATGACTAGCCTGGGTAAATAACTCTCAGATGGCCAGTGTTGGTGAGGTTACTCTTACCCAAGCTGTAGGTAAGAACAAGATATCCAGCTCAGGTAAATTGAATTCTTATACTGACAAGTTCGTAGCAGGCAGTGAATTGCTACCCCTACCAAAGCTGCTTATTTGGTTTGATTCATTTTTACAGCTCTTTCCCCTCTGCAGTCCCTAGCCTTTATGATGGGCTGAATTCATGATGAAGATTTCTTTTTAATGTAAATTAAGAGAGTTTTTTCTTCCCAAGTGCCAATTTTTATGAAAATTCCAAGAGCTTACATATCTTTGGTACTCCCAGCTGTCAGAAGTAACTGACCAAGCAGAAAGTGACTGAAATTAAGTTAGTAGCATATACATGCCATACCCACACAACTAGTGTTGCCAAAGGAGTCTTGTTTCCTTACGGGATTGTCTGAAGATATTTTACGAATGATCAATAAAGGCAAAGACAGTGTCATGTCTTGTTCTTTGGACAAGAATTTGAGATATTTGTTAAAAAATAAGTGGTCTTTTCATATGCCCTCAGGTTTTATGAGAATGCATGCACAGCTGGCCTGATAATAATTTATCATTGCGCATCATGCTAGCTTACTTATTCCATTATTTTTATTAACCAGGTTTATTAGGAAATAATTTAATCAGAAAAAATATTGGAATAATAAAGCATGTTAAGCATACAGAAAGGCATCAGACATCATGTAATAAATTTTTCCAAAAATTATCATCATCTTCCTCCATCCTTAGAGTCACAGGACTGGTCATTCTGAAAGTTTTCTACATATATTCTCTTAGGCTGACTGTTTGCAAACTAATACAAATGAGAGCCCAACAGGGTGATGATAGACTCAAATAGCAGTATATTTTTTCCAAGAGTAGCAGCAAAATGAGAGCTTCATAAGTATAGTTGTTTCATGTATCAAAAACCACACAAAAGCTCTGAAATGTACTTTTCTCCTAGCGTATCATGCTAGGAGGTTACTGACTCTCTTTGAGACCTTTCAACTTCAGCTAGTGTCATTTGTACCATTTCATAAGACCAAAGGCCAAAAATGTTGTAACCAGCTGGAAGCAGCAATGCCCGAACATAAACAGAAAGAAAAATAATTTTTTTATTTCCACTCCTTCCTATAAAACTTCTGTCTAAACCAATTCATTTTAAATTCTCTTACCTTCAATTTCATGGTTTCTTCTATGCTGTCATTTAAGTCTTGAAGAAAATAATATGTATGACTAAAATATTTCTGTAAAACAGCCTTTTATTCCTTTTGGCAGAAATCCATGTTGTAATCAAATTTAAAATAAGATGCACAACAATTTTAAGCTTGGTCTTTAAACTGGACAGCTGGGAAATTTTCTGTTTAGACTGCATTATCTGTCTAATTGAACTGCTTTCTGAGCAATGCAGATTGTGGTGAAAGGTGCCCTCTAGCAAGATGGCATTCCTAATTGACTCATCTGAACTGTAACATTGCTGCCTTTCATTTGATTGTGTCATGGTGAGTACATCATGATGCCTGTGATCTTTAGGGAAGGTGGATCACCTCCCTAAATTTAGGATGTTATGAATTATGGGCTACAAAAATCTTGTTTGCATACAAACAGTCAACTGAATTTTTTCCTGACATGGTCTGTTACTACAATGACATTAGAGATGCTATTTTAAGTCACATGTGCAAGCTGC
Source organism: Cettia cetti (assembly GCA_013401135.1). NCBI lineage: Eukaryota > Metazoa > Chordata > Aves > Passeriformes > Sylviidae > Cettia > Cettia cetti. The sequence continues at coordinate 11,890 of VZUI01077095.1, forward strand.
TTGGAGACTATAATCAGGTTGACTAATCAGGTGGCATGGCAAATTTGGCCTGTCATATGGTACATTGAATCCACTGTCTTTGTATTCAACTCTAATATTTTTTACTTACTGAGAAAAAAAATCTCCTTTCTCTTCACTTCTATTTAAACTCAACTCATCCAGAAAAGTGGGTATACAGTTGCACTAGACTAGTCAGTTATGTGTAAGCATCAGATATAGGGTAAAACCTCATGGTTTTATCCTAAATAATAACTAGGGGCTCTTATAAGAATTATTATATTGCATCTGCTCTTGTTTCAGAGCCTTGATTAAAGACATAATGAAGTCTGTGTTGCTAATAGTTTGTTGGTTTGTGGCTCATTTGTTAGTTCTTCCTTTCCAAAATATTGCTTGCATATTTTGTAGTCCATGATTATGCAGAAACAAAACCACAGATGTTTGTATTACTGAGGTTTCCCTCTTCTAACTGCATACTCTCTTAGGCACGTCCTGTGAAAAATCTATGTTTTGCCCATTCATTTCATAATCACATTAGAGATCTTCTAGAAGCAGCATTTTATGGGTTTGGTTTTTTGGTGTTTTTTTTTTTTTTTTTATTGTGATTCTCCTCAACCTCTTTGCCTTCCATTCTTCATTTCTTTCTTTCCTGCATGTCTCCTATCTCATTGGCATGCCTGACTTCTGGCAACATCATCAAGACATCCATCCACTTCTGTTGTGCTCCAGATTCATTAAACAATCACTGGAGTGATTATCCAGTGGCCAAACCTCAGCTGGATGTTGTTCACAAGGTCAAACTAGTCCCCCGTGGCACAGTGATACCAATGGTAGAAACTTTGGAACAAAGAAATATTTGTTGTCTTTCTCCAAAAATACAGTACAAAGACACATGAAATTTGGTTTGCCTTTCATCTAATCAAAATATTTCTGTAGAGAAAGGGGGTTGGGAAGGAAAACCAATGTAGAAAAATAGAAATGTGAAGATGGCGCATGCCAGTTGTCCTTAGACAGGAGCCGTTCTTCTAAAAGACTATGCATCATTGCCCATAAAGGGAACTAGCTTATAATTCTAATGCATCTGCAATGTTAAAAGGATGTTCTGCTTCAAGATCCAGTGCAGGAAAGGCTAGCTTTCAAGGCAACTTCTACAAACCTTGGGAAAAAAAAGTAACAGGAAGGGATTTCAAGTTACAATGAAAATACAAAGGAAGTTTGTTTTATCAAATAATTTCAGAATTCATGTATCTCTTACTGAATTAGGAAAGCATATTTCATCATTTCCAGAAGCTGGCTAAAATGGAAGCAATGATAGAACAACTGCTATGCTGACAAGAGGCTGTTGCATTATTCAAGGAGCTTAAGATAATACTGTGTTTAATCACACTTTTCTCATAATTTTTTGTTTGCTAAAGACATAGATGTATACTCTTAAATATTGACATGAATACTGTTGCTCCATATAAATACTGCTGTTCTCTCCATTAAGGTGCTGCTGTTCTCTTTGGTTTCAAAATAAAATACATTTTGCTTTCCCTAGCCATGAGAACATAGCTGAAAGCAAGAATTGATTGGAAGTAGAACTGTGAGTGAAAGGACAAACTTGTTGGTACCACAGCTACCCTCATCTGATATTAAGATTGGAGGTTGGTAACAAGTAAAATATTTCATATTTCATATCATAGAGTCCATGATAATTATAAAGAAAATATCTTCCTTTTATGAAAGTCAGGTTCCAAACCACTGTCATTTTTTCAGAACAATTACTATCAAGTTTTGTCTAATCACATCTTCACAATCATTCAAGTTACAAAGCTATGTGTTTCCTTGCTTTAAGTGGACTCCTTTGCTCACATCAAAGTTCTCCACAACTGATCATAAAATGAACAATGGTAAGGCAGCAGAAGGTCATTATTTCAGTCTCTGCTCTGTTTCTAGAAACATACCTTAAACCTCTTTATCTTCTTTTTAGAGAAATATCCTTTCTGAGTTGTCCCAGACTGAAACTGTGCAGGTATACTTCAACACAATTCAATATACTTCTTTGAACTTTCAAAGTTATACCATCTTCTCACTTCAGTTTGAAGCTCTTCAAAGTTCTTCTATTTGCAGACAATAAATACACCAACATGGCAGTAATAACCCTTTTGTTTCAAACTAATAGTCCTGTTGTTCCAAACTCTAGAGACATAAAACTCAAAGAAAGATTGAGGGAGGGGGAAGGTAGACACTAAGGAACTTGGAAGTTGGATCATGTTTCGACAGATCAAGAGCAGTGTGTATATGCAAAAGCATAGAAGACTATGAAGACATAGAGGACTTGTTCAACAGGTGTCTGGGAGGAGTTTGATGATCCATCAGTTTTTGTGAATGTCACATGCAAAGTTAACCTTTGGGGTAACAAAGAGCAATCAAAGGTATTTGTGAATTGCAAGGCTGAAAGCTACTTTTTTGGATTAGATCTTGGTGGCTGATCTGCAGATATATGAAGGCATGCTATTTTGAGTGGAAAATGAAATGGAACATTTGCTAGCACATAGTAAATACAACTCAGGTAGTTTTAGGTACCTGCAATACCTAAGCCTGAGCTAGTCAGGGTAGACTTCATTTATTTGTAGAGGAAAGGAAAAAGGCACTTCTAGGAATTTTTTATAGACTTCAGTATGTAAAAAGTCCATTCTAGAAAGAACTGTTTTCTACATTGTAAAATAAAGGAAGGCCAGACGACTACATCAAGTGTAGAGTCCTACAATTTACATGTATGTATTTACTAAGCAACAATTTGTATTCACTAGCAACATTGTTGGACTTGACTTCATCTATGGACAAAAAAGGTCTTGACTTATATTGGCTGACCACCCCTCAATAACTTAACATTGAAATTATTTCTCAGTTAGCGACTGATTAGGAAATCAGTTGGAATTCACATTAACTCTTTCGCTATTTTTTGGTGCAGGAAACATGTAATAAAGTTTTTGTTTTGCTTTAGCCTTTTTGTTTGTTCTTTTTAAAATCTGGTTTGTGGCATGAACATGGGTAGAGAGTCCATATTAAAAAACCAACACATTTAGCATGTTTGCATAAGTTAAATTCATAAGAATATTAGAAGGTAGAGATAAACCAAACAGATTGTAGAGAAAACTTAAGATAGGTTCTACATAGGGTGGAAAAAACATCCAGACAAAAAATACAGAAATTTACAATAAAAGAAACAACCAAAGGAACCATTCCATAAAAAATACAGACTACACTGTTTCCCAGTTTGTGCAGTAGCATAAAAAATAGGCAGAAAAAAAAGTCATTGAGTATTCAAGATCCACATCCAAAAAGTAACTTTATGGGGCAAAAATTAATGTCTTCTTGTCTAACTATTAAATGTGTGAAACAGTTTTGAATATACTAAGCCAGGCTCCTTTGATGTTGATCAGTTTGACCTAGAGTCCTATGAATGAGTTAAACTATCTTCTACTCTCAGGGGACATTTTGACAACAGAAGTGGAGGTGTGTCATACCAGCATCATTCAGTTATGTAATAGTTCTTTTCTTTTTCCTTCCTTTAATTTTTTTTGTCTCTCCAGAAAGCTGAGAATTAGATTCTTATTAAACTTAAGAACACAAGTCTTTCACTCTGTCTAGTTTCTCACCACTGACTAGTTGTGGAACTTAGCACTGACTAGTGCTAATAACTTAGCACTAGCAAAAGGCAGAACCCAGCATCCACACAGAATAATAGAAGTCATGCTCATAATTACTGCTGTTAAATGTAACATCATCTATCCATGTATGTGTTCTTCTGGCATGTAGCTGTGGAGACACTGAATCTCAACTGGCTGAAGACAAGGTGGGTTACTGAAGATTTCAGTATTTTTCAGGTTTCAGAACTTCAGCAAGAAGAGTACATCTGGCAGCAAAAAATGAAGATGCATTTTTGCATTTCACCTTAATCTCTAATGGTGCTTGCAAAAACTCTATTTTATTATGTCTTGTTCCAAGCCGATAAAGACAGGATATCCTTTCTGTGAAGTTTGGCCCTGAGAGGCCTCACATTGTCTTTTGTACCAAACTAAAACATGCCAAAAGCTAACAATAACATAGTACATGATACACATACTTATAACCAACTGGACACTAACCAAGCTAACACTGCAGGAAAGTGGTCATCATTAAGGGCTGTCCAGAATTACAGACTTGCTGTAACCTGGAGAGGTTAAGCCCTGGTGTATGGAGGCTGTGCAGTCCCACACACCATGAAGCTTTAAGGCCTAATTTATTTCCTTCTTCCACTTACTCATCCACAGGTAGAGATGACTCCCACACTTTTCCTTTAAGTTTCTGTCGAACAAATATCAAGACAAGACAAAACATGCTAAGTGCTAGTCAAGTGTTAAATATGGACTAGAATTTGGTTTGCCATCATTTTTTACTATGTACTTTAATAATGATCCCATTGTAGGTAAATGTAGACCCTTGCTTGCATCTAAACTTGTATTTCAAATCAAAGAAAATGTATTAAATCACAATCAAACAGTGTCAAGCAACTATAAAAATAGACCAGACATGCAAACACCTATTTAGTTTCTAGTTGAGCTTTTGAAAATGAGAAAGTCCAGAATAAACAAAATAGTCAGATTTCTATTATACTTTAAGAAACACAGAAAGACTTTTGCTTTGAGAGCGTTTTTCCCATCATCTACATAGATTCTTTCACTTCATTTCACTTCTCTGTGGCCTTTACATTCTGTATTTATAACTATGAATAAATAACATCCATATTCTCAGAGTATAGCAAAGCATTTACAAGATGTTCTTTGCCAATGGTAGTATTGTTTTCTGATTAATGCCAGTTAATAGCACATTCCCCTCCATAAATAAAGAAATAGAAATAGTTAAAGGCATGACATAAAAACCAAAATTTCCTTCCTATTTGTGCTTGCTGACGCTCAGGTGTCAGTATTGATGCATAAATTGTATGTTCCACTTCATCCATACAAAAATGAAACAATTTCTTAACATTACTGGAGTCATCCAACAGCAACTTAGAGAACTGCACATATTTTCATATCATGTCAGTATTCAGGCATCTAAGTTATGCCTTCAGTTTCTCAGCTTTTCCTAGCTGAATATGTGAATCTTGCTGTTTGCCTTTGATTTTTCTGCTGGATATCATTGCACAGAAACCGTGTCTGGGTGCCAGTCAGGACGCCTATATTGCTAGAACTAATTTTGCGGCATAGGTTACCACTGTAAGGACTTATATGTAGCACCCAGTATCTAATGGTATACAATACTTGAGATATTTTTTTATTCTCTATCCAGTTCCAGCTAGGTATGTATGTGTAAAGACAGAGTATTCAAGCAGGGTGTCCAGCATGTGTGTCTGGGAAACCCGGTCCTGAATGGCAGTTTGCCGTATCATAAGGAGCAGCCTTCTCCTATTTTTTTCCATTCTCTGGTTTGAACTATTACCAAATTGAATATGCGTATCTATTTATTAAATAATCATTTATAAGAAATGAGATATCAATAGCAAATGAAAGATAAAAACTCAGAAAGATGAAACACCACCCAAAACCTAAAATTGTGCTGAAAGCCCAAATCTTTTTATTAAAAAAATCAAAACACAGAATGAAAATACAGCCCCATTGAACCAAACCAAAACACTGATTCAAAGTAATATGAAATAATGTCATTTTCTTATTTGCATTCACTTTTACAGCATCCAGGGCTTCAAGTTTTACTCTGCGTCCAGGAAGACGGAAACTTTTTTTAAAAGCAAGTCAAACTATCATGTGATTGTAGAGGCACCTAAAAAAATCCCACAAAAATTTTCTGTATTTGGTAAGACATGGAATCACATGAGATAGCACACTACACAAGGTTGAAATTCAACTCTACTTAGCAACAATTCATAACTGGTGAACAGTTAATTTTCAAAATAATGAACTGAGAATATAGTGAATTTGGAGAAAAGCCCTAAGTAAGCTCATACAGCAACTTTCATACATTTCAAGGAAGTAGATAAATTAGAGATTATTGTGTGAAAGAAGATGTAGGAACAATCAAATCTTACATGTGGGAAATTAAAATAGATATATTTGAAAAAATAGCATTGAAAACCTTGAGAATTACAGAATTATTTACAATAAAATATTTAAGGATTTCAATAACCAATATCAAGATAACAGGAAAAGTAGTGCCATCAACAAGAAGGGCTAAATAATGGAGATAATGGATACATTTTGTTAATGTAATGAAAGATGACAAAAGTAAACGGACTATAATAGATAATTCTGTTTACTGACTTTTAAAGTGGGGAACTTGTTTTTAACCTCCATGCTTGCAATTAATTGTATCACTTATTTGTTCTGCAGAAGACTTCTTGAAAAAAAATGGGGAAAGAGATGCCGGCTTTGAACTCAAGCAGAGTATCATGCCAGAATGTGAAAAAAAAAGGCTGTGTCTAAAAGTCAAAACATTTGAATTAACAAGACAAAAATACATTTAACTATTTGAATATTAATTTCATTACACAAATGTATATATGTGAAAAGAAAAAATCATTACCAGTTTCTAGGCTATAATGATATTAAACAGAACACTATCATAATATGATGCCTGATGTCTTTAAATCTAAGCTTTTATGTGCATACTCACGTACATCATTTCCCAAATATACTCTACTTTGGGAAATACAGGCTGCTTTCCATAAAACTATAGCATGGTCACTAAAGCATGGGCTTGCTTTTTTTTTTTTTCCCCAGAGAAGAGCTGTACAGATGAATGTCCTAGTGGATACAAAAGTCTATGTTTGTTGTTATTTTTTATTGTATTTGTGTTAGAGACCCATAAATGCTGCCATTCTGGATCATTTGATGCATCTAGCTCAGTCTATTTGACTGTGTTAGTTGACATCAGATGTTATTACATCTAGTAACAGATGTTGCATTTACTGTAAAGTACAAGTGGTACTGAAGAAATCATAAAAAAAGAAAGAGAAGGTAGAATCCACCTTTCACTAAGATAACTCCTTGAGATCAACAGCTCTGAACAACAGCACACAGCATTGAGGACTTTTAGCTCTCTGTTTTGTTTGTCTTTACAGCTCTGTTGCTCAATTCTGGCCTGACATTCTAATCTTGGTTTTGTATCTGGTCACCTCTGCTGTTTAAATCATGTCCTGTAGTGGGGGATTTTCAACAGGATCAACCTATATCATTGTTGTACTGCCTTCTTACCAGAATCAAGGACTTAAAATGTAATGAAACTCACTGCAAAGTCCAGTTAATTAAGTTTTGGGCTGGGTTTTTGGTGTTTGGGGGTTTTTGTTGTTGTTTTCTTTGTTGCTTTCATATGTATAAACACAAATAATTAAATGCTGCTTAAAAAAAACCCAAAAACTGTAATTAAGTGGGAAATTACTGGAAGACAGATTTCAACAGAGTTTCCAAAGAGCTGTCTCCTCATATCTCCTCTCCCCTCAAATCAGCATATTGGAAGTATGCATTTGTACTGTAGTAATGAGGAGCTAATTTACAGCTTCTTCATTCCTTATTTGGAGAAATCCATATGAAGAGGGGAAACTATTTTTGCTCTAGGAACATATGGAAAGAAACAGGGGAATTCACATCTTACATTATCCATAATCTTCAAAATCAGAATAAAGACAAAGATACTAAAGTTGAACTAACTGAACACCTTTGTATTTTTAAAAGCATGATTAAATATCATCACATTTCTCCCACTGTTCTAGTTCTCCTTATTATTATGATTACATCTATAACATTCTTTTTCTCTTCTGTTGTCTATGAAAGTTGATTCCTCAGTTTGATAGAGCATAAGGTCTTAGGTTGTAATTCACTTATATTGTCAGTATCAGTTTGATTACACCCTCTCCTATTCTGCAAGGAATTTGTTTTTATCTTCAGTCTTGCATTTGTTGGATCAAGTTGCTAGCTACCATAAGGTGTCAAAGTCTACTAAAATTATGTTACTGATAAATCTGTCTCCTGTTTACTGGCCAGAAAAAGCTATTGAGAAGAGTCAATGTTATGTTAAATATTTTGCTTAGATACTGGGCTGCAGAAAAAGACAGAGTAGATCAGAGTAGTGCAACGTTTTTTTTTTTTTGTTGTTGTTGTGTTTTTTTGTTGTTTTTTTTTTTTTTTTTTTGGTAAAGCACTACCTTAAAATGGTTTAGAGTACAAATTAAAAAAAAATAATAATTTGAACATGTTCTACAAGCTCATTATTTCAATACTGCTTATGCTTCTTATTTACAAGAGTCTGAGCTCGATGTTCTCATTTTAGAGGTCCTAGAAAACTTCTTCCCCCTTGTGATAAAAAGTAAACTTTTTTGTAGGTGCCACAATGGCATAGGTACATTGCAACCCTCAAAATATTCAACTCATCCAGTATAAAATGCAAGAGTTTACGTTCAGATTGCCTTTAACCTATTAATATTGCTTGTCTGCTGACCAGATAAGATTACTGCAGGGAAGTTGACTGGTGTAACTGACCACAACTGAAATTGTTTTGTAAAAATTAAAGGTACCGGTAATTTCCTGTGGTACATTCATCAGAGAAAAATGATACAATATCTAACACAAGTATCACTGCAGATTTTTTTTTTTTGTCACAAATATCAGTTGACCAATAACATATGCATATAGGTACATTATGAAAATAAATTTCTATGGCTTTTTTTGTTTTGACATTACATGAAAACATCATTTTCAGTCTTAGAGACTGAAAGACACAATAAAACATGCTGCTAATATCAGTTTGCAAATGCAGCCATGCAATAAATATTTTAAGTACATTTCTGAAATTCATAAGAAAGTAAAATGCCACAGTCAAAATGTAGCACTCAAATTTTGGATTTGTTCTTATTTGAGCACATAGGGAGGCAATGAGTGTATTAAAACCCCGGCAGGAGCAATCAGGGCATTTAGCATCTTGCAAGTTACTGGTGCTCAGCAGTTTTAGGGGAAACACAAAAAGCGCTTTGCAAGTGCATCCACAGGGTACTACACAGCAGCGTGGTGCTGTGGTACCTAAAGTAGCTTCGTTTGTGTACCAGAAACATGTTTTTTGTGCTTGGGCTAATTATAGCCTGAGAAGTCTTCTTGAGGGAAGAACCTAGAGACTGATGCAGATGGAAAAAGAGATGATGGAATAAAATGAGAAAATATTATGAAGATAAGCAGAGAAAGTATACATTTGAGGCTTTTCTTAAAATCTTTTAATTAAAACATTTCTTATCTTACAAGGTGGAACAAGAATTGCTCATTTTAATTAATTTTTTTATTTTCTTTTATTTTTAATCTAAGTAGGCTTAGATATTTTTTGGACAATCAGCATTTCATCAGAGCTAAAAATAGAGATTATAATATTGTTTGCTCATGTAAGGAAATGGTGCAGCTGAGGTCAAAAATAGCTTTACCATTGCTCCAAAAGGAACATGACTAAGCTTAATTAATGTGTAATTCTATAAAACACTTTTAAACATATATCTAACAGGCATAACTGTTATGTCTCTTAGTGATTACAATAAATTCTTAGAGAAGAATGGAATTTTTTTTAAAAATTTTCTTAATAAAATGTCTATTTTACCTCTTAATTTGTCTTGTATTTGTTCTATTCCAACCATAATGTTAGGTCAAAGTATTACAAATTATTTGGCATATCAACCAAATTATTTAGCATATTTTTAATTTTTAGTGTATTATTCCACAGCAAAAAATTTGATTTTTTTCACTGTCCAATGTCTGTGTGTTTGGGGTTTTTTTCATTTTAATAAATCTGAGGCCAGATTCCATTGATTGAACTTAACATTACTGCCAGGCTTTTTTATTGTAAAAATGACCGAACAACTAACTGAAACTGCAACAGCTTGTTTATTTTCAAAACTATGAGATCTTTATTTTTACACACAGACCTGTACAACACTGATAATTCAACTTCTTGCTTCAAATTTTTAACTTGTCAGTTAAGATTAAGAGTTATAATATGTTGTTGTGCAAGTCTCTAACTTCACACTCAAACTCTTGTATAGCATAAGCAAACTAAAATTTTGAATTTGTACACTATGTAACTTCATTCACACACTTTCTTTCACTTATGTATCACTTAAATTATAATCAGTTAATTTATCCTAAATAAAAAGATGAAGATAGCAAATGCTAACCCAAATTGATTTGGTTTGTTTGGTGTTTTTTTTTAAACCTAAAAGCATACTTCACATTATAAAAACACTTGATCAAATTCAGTCCTATTGTAACAAGAAGAACACTTTAACTGAATTTATTTCATTAGAAAAAACTAGGGGCTCTCTCACTGTCTTTACAGATATGCATAACATATAAAAGCAAAAGTTAAGTTTATGTTAAAAAGGTATTACTTCCCAGAGAATCTGAAGGAGTGTCTTAATGCAAAACAGTTAGTACATTTGAATAAACAAAATTATTTTTAAAACTAATTCCTATTGTAATTTAATAAAAAAAATTATCTGTCCTCTGAATATGAAAGTTGTGATTATCATATTTTTAATTTTCAAATAATATTTGTCAGATCCTCCAGAACAGCATTTCTTCATTATATTTTTATATCTATATCTCCATTCACTCATTACATTCATATTTATAATTGTTTCTATATTTTGTTATCTTCAGATAAATATATGAGATTTTAAAAAGCGTGGATTTATTTTGAGAAATATTTGAGTATTAATCTTTTTTCAAATTTACTCTGCTAATAAACACTGTATGTCAAGGGTATGAAAGTGACTTGTAGTATATGAAAGCTCACCAAATGTGGCATTTGTTTTGCTGTAGTTCAGTATTTTAAGTTTCATGCTAAATTTTAGCTCAGCTCTTGAATACATTGTATTCAGTTAAGATAAATCTCTGTTTGTGAAAGAATCTAGATTAGCTTCAAAGTAGTTGCAGACAGTACTGCAAAAACATAGCTGAGATATGCACAACTGGAAAAGATTTAAGAAGCTGACAAAAAGGTGATGGAATTTGTCTAAATGTAGTTGAAAACACATCTTTGTTTGCATATGATATGTGTGTACCTATCTGCACAAGTAGACTGCATGTCTAAAGTATGTGTCACAGATGGTGGTCAAACTAATTAATCAAAGGTGCTGACACAACCATTTCTTCTTCTTTTTCTCCACTCTGTTACTACTCTACTACTGACCACATCACTCTTGTCCAAGTCTCCATTTCTGGAAGAAATTTAATTTTCTTTCCTACTGATGCAATATGAATTGTAGAATAGGAGACACAGGGAATGGTGGGTTTTGCTGTCAGTGCAGTGACAGCATCTATCATATTATCTCACTTCTAAACCTCTCAGTAGCTTTCCTACAACTCTGAGTAGGAGACAAAACCACAACGAATAATTGCAAAAATCAGTCATGTTGTCTACTCTGCTCTTACTGTGTGCTATGGTCTAGTCAGAAATACCTTCCAAACATCACAGCACTCTCCATCAGTCAGGTGAACTGACTGGCACAGACATCTTCTTGCTAGTAACATCTAGTGAAAATCACCATTAAAATAATGGAAATATTTTTTATTCATTGCTTGCAGACATCTAAAATGGGAGGTAAGCAATTTGGAGATTTCTCTTAAGAAATTACCTATAAGTTTTCTGGAACTAGTGTATTCAACCCAGCTTGGAACTGTTGAAAATTCTCACAGGTTGCTGACCTGACAAAGGATTTTAATCACAATGTGCACATTGATGTCACCAAGCACCACCAGTCTCACTGACACAAAGCTACCGAGAAAGATAAAATCTCGGCTGAATATTCTATAGTAGACATGGGCAGGTTGAATGCTTATGACATCATTACCATTTTTATTGGTGGATACATGCATCAACACATATGTTTATTTTTGTATAGTATTTTCAGCACAGTCTCACAATGAAGGGTAGAGTCACTGTGCTCTTTACTGTATACATATGAACAGCCATATACTTGAATTCAGTGACTTTTCTCACTAATAAGAAAGAATGCTTTTCAAATGTCTGCACACAGCTAGCCTGCCCAGATAATGTTGGGGAAAAAAAAACCCACCTGTATTTTTCTGTGATAAAGTAAGTGGTTTGAGTTAAAGCAACATTATAAGGAGAGAAAATAAATACCTGAAGTTTGTTCCTACCTTGACTAATGTCTTAAAATTAAATGAGAACAGGATGTATATCCTTCTCATCTATATTTTAAGTTCCTCACCTCAGAAGAAGGGATAGTTGCTCCACAGAGTTTTGTAAGAGCTGAGGATGGCACTGGAGAGGAAAAGGACTGAATGTTTGCAGAAGTGCTAAATAAAGGTGGGGAGCTTTATAATAGAGAGTAGGCAGCTCACAGAGGCTGGAGAGCTTCATTCTCCCTTGGAACACCTGGCATGTGTACCCAGATCCAGATACACTCCTAATGAGGGGCTGTCAAAGGATGTCTTTGATGTGTAACACTCACTGTGGATAGAGATGCTGACAGTAAATGGAAGTATAACGTTTATTACTATACATTGTCCATGACACTTGTTTCTCAAGCATCTCAGTTCAATGTCCATCCCAAATATTCAGGACTCTGACTGGACAGCAGGGCTATGTTTGGTCAAAAACTGCAAAATGCTTCAAAAAACATTAGCATCAGCTCCTCTGAGGTATTACTTTGATCCTGGTGCCGGGGTAGTCCTTTACACAGTAACTTACTTCAGAGTAAAAGGCCATGAATGGAACAAAAGACTTAAAGTACAATTTAACATCAGTATTTCAGATTCTGGGGACAGCCAGAGGTATAAATTTCTTAAGTACAAATATCAAGATTTAACAGATATTATTTTGAAGAACATCTCTAGTAATATCCACAGGTGTTACTGTAACATTCAAAAGGCCCCACTGTGACTTGGTATTCAGCTCATGCTCTCACATGAACATAAAAAGTCTCTCAAATTACCAGGTTTTTTACCACTCATAATTTTCTCTTCATTTACACAATAATTCCCTCTTCCATACTAATTCTCTCTCTCCCTAAGTCTATTAACATATTCCCAAATCCCTGCAGTACCTATGTTGCCCCAGTCCTTCCATCTACCATAGTCATCCTTTTCCACTCCTTCATTGTTAATCTTCATTCTCTAATTAATCTAGGAGACAGGTGGCTGTATTAAGAATTTGGGTTAGCTAGCCCAGGTACAGAAATCCCTAAAAAGTAGCCATGTCTCTATAACCACATGCATTTCACTAACTGCTCTTACACATCTGTGAAGGTGTATCACATAATTATTTGCATTTATGTGCCAGAATTCATTCCTACACAACAGCTGAAAAACTCCCCCATCAAGTGTGGAGGGGATTCTGGAGAAGGGTAGAACAGCCGCTTTGCTTTATCTCTCCTGGCAAATTCCTTTATTTAGCCTCAAAAAAACACTGTGAGGCTTGAAACTATGCTCTTAGTAATTCTCAATATTTGCGAAGCAAAACAAGAAGTATCAGCTTTTTGCATGGATGCCAAGGGAACAGAAGACAAGAATTACATCTATCAGTATCTAGAGAAGCTTAAGTATATGGACATTTGAACATTTATAAAAACCATGTTAGAGCACAACTTCATCCTGGAGAGATCCTGTCTCAATCACTCAACTTTTTCTCTCCCTTCTTTTCAGAGTCTGTTCTTAAGCATCTTTTTTTAACTTTGCAAATTCCTTCTTACCATGCTCACACCTGTGCTTTTCCTCTCTTTCCCCTCACAATATTTTTAGATCCAGTTTGGTCTGAAGTAAATCCTGTTGTTTCTCTTATTTTCCAGCTGTTCAGTGTTTTTCATGCTAACTCCCTCTAATCAAGACTGTGTAGAACACAGGTAAGATACTTTTCTCTTAGGAATTGAGAAGACAAAAGGCAGTGAACAAGTTGAAACAGTATACAAGAGAGAGAGTTTCAATAGCCAAGAAAGTAAGATTTGAGACAGAGGACAGAATACTTGAAGATAAAGCAGCGTATCTTCAGTCTTTCTCTCCCCAGCAATGTCCGCTTCCTATAGCTGAGTCTGGATCACACTACACAGAAACATCTCTCCAAACTATTTCATAGTAGCCCAATGTCCTATTGGGGAATATTTCCTGTTTCTTATTAGTGTTCTCAAGAAACCTAAGGCAGATCTTGCAGCAAAACTTGTCTGTGTAAAAACCCACAGCAGCAGAGGCTTTTGGCCAGCTTGAGAGAGAGACAGATGTAAGGGTCCTCCTGCCTGTACCCAGCCACTCCAGCCTCAGTGCACAAAACTTGAGCTACAGAGGACAAAGGTAGGGAAAACACTGCTACAAATGCAACACTCTCTAGTTAAAAACCTTCCTTTTCATGCTGCTTCAGCTCCTAAATTTTCATCTCTCTGCAGATGCTGAAAAATACCCACAAATTAGAGATTTCCATACCTCAAATGAAACTAACTTATAAAGGGGAACATTTTTACAAGTCAAATGAATAGCTAGAGTCTGTGCAAACACTGATCTCCAGATAGGATAACATCATAAACACTGGGAAATAAAATTAATGGTTGAATGATAGCAGTGCTATGCTCCCAAGAATAATAATCAGATATAGATGTTCAACTGCCTGTGACTGAGGACTCCTGTATCTTGTTATAACTCACCTCCCTACAGAGGACATGCCTCCTTATAAATATTTGAAATTATGATTTGTATGTGAGTATGATAAAATGAGCAGGAATTTTAAAGGTTTGATTTTAAAAAAATGGTATGACTGAAAAGGATAATCTAATCCTAAAAACAAAGAAGCCTCTTTGCACCATTATGTTTGCTGTTTGGGCAATTTTATGTAGCGTTTTTGAAACTGTATGCGGAATAGCAAGAATTAACTCTGAAGCCAGTAATTCCAAAATGTTTTACTTTGACAATTTTTTTTTTAACTGGTTCATGCATTAGCAGTGGTGAGTAAATATAAAAATGTACTGGGGAATTGTTTGTCCTGTTTTCTCCTTTCTGACTGAAATCTACTAAATCTGTCACCTCTGTTACAGATAAACAGTTTGTAATACTTTGAAATAATAATACTTTTTTTTAAAGGGAAATTTATAAAGTTGGGAGTAAAATACCAAACTAGAGCACCTTCTGTTGTCTGCTGCTACTCATTTATTTTTCCAGAAGTAAAAGACCCTAAAAGTACCAAAAAGACTATTACAAATTCTTTTTAATAAGTTTCACTCTAAAAAGGAGCATAAGGACAAGGAGCTGACATCACTACTGTACATCTCACTAGATAATGCTGTTTGTTTAACAGACTTATAAAAGTTTTATTTTTTCCTTCAGGTAATTTTTCTTTTATTTTTACAGGTAGCTTGATAAAGTAGTTATTTCCTAAGATTTCTTAGTAGTGTGTACTGCATAACATACATTTACCTGTGATTTTGAGTAATGTGTAAAGGATACGGATTTATTCCATGTTCTTTTTATCAATTTAAAGAGAACTAACTGGCCTTTATTAAGGTGCCAGTCTTAGCTTTGAACATACTAATTTCTGTACTTTATTACATCAGATTCCTAATCTGTTAAACAAGAATAGTAATTGCCACATCACACTATTGTGAAGATAAATATTAAGATGTGACGTTCTCACCTACTCTAGCAAAGAAAAATAAGATGGACAGCACTGTATAAAGGACAACAGGTAAGTTCATATATTAAAGGAGAGTGACCTTAGGGCCTTAATTTCTCAGTGTTTTTTCAAGATACAGAATAGTATTTACTGTTTTAAAATTTTTCCCTTTGAGAGAATTTAGAGTTGTGTCACTTTTTTCTTCTTTAGGAAAGCTGTTCTCAATTTAGTTCATTCTATCTGAAGTTACATTTAAGTGAAGTTAGCTGTAGGAGAAACCACTAGAGCTATGAAACATACACAAAACAGCAACACGTGTGCTCATGGATGACCAGTGCACACAATGGCTTTATGAAGATCATTCCACTGGTTTCAGTAGGAGACAGATTGGATTCTATGAACCCTACCATTTGAATCACTGAAATAAGACATTTTTCTTCATCAATAGCCTATTTCTTCTAGGTGTGGGGAGAACACAAAACATTTAGGTCCTTAATGGAGTATCCTCTCTGAATAAAGTCACTGAAAAAAAAATGCAAATGAATAAAGTCACTGAAAAAAAATCATTCTAGTCTTCTTCCTCACTTATGCCTTTGTTGGCTCTTTTCAGCCAGTGGAAAGTTTGGTATGCTGTAATGTTACTTTCCGTATCACTTAATTTACTCTAGATTTTGAGGAGAATGCTTGCCCAGCTTTGCAAAATATAAGACAAGAGTTGGAATGTAAGACAAGAGTTGAAATTTTACCTGTTCAATCAGTGGGACTACTGCCACTAACTTTGGCAAGGCATGGAGTTCATCCAAAGCAGCAAGAACAAAAATATCCTTCTATTTGCATCTTACTATCTTTTGTTGGCCTTTTTTCCAAAAATTAGAGGATTACACAGAAAAAAAGAAAAAAAATTACAGAAATGGTTTTGGGGGTGTGAGGAGGTAAACAGGGCTAAAGGTGCAAGAAAGGGGCCTCAGATGCAAGGAAGAACAACTTCAGTATTACTCTATATACAATAAAATGTAAATCAAATTGCATTTTTCATTTCTGTGGTTTTAAAAAGCAGCCATGGCTCTGAAAAGGTCGTTTATCAAACACAGAATTGTAAAATACTTTTTGTGTACATCAGTAAATATATATTTAAGAGAAAAAGAATCAAACTACAAGGTGTGGATGAGAAAAAACTTACAATCTACTTCTGTGACATCTGACATACAAATATTAAAAAAATCCTCAATCACAACTCTGATTTCGTACATTCCAAAGGTTCAAGCAGAGCAAAATCATCTAGAAGATACTGTTGTAGCTTTATTGAAATGTATTTACAAGCATAGGAACTGGAACTACTGGTTTCCTATTAAAAGCTACAAAGCAAGACAAACTGAGAACAGGCAAACTTTTTCTGCCATGTGCTGAAGGTCACTAAAAAAATTTATAAAAACAAATATGCTACTGTCTGCACAAATCACTGGACAACAAAATACAACAGCAAACAAACCCTCCAAGTGTGTTAGAAATGGCAAATTCAGGCTACAGTTTTTCTGGTATTTTATTCAGAAGGCAAAATGATTTTTCTGTTTATATTAACGTTAATAACTGTAGATCTGTAAATGTTGATATATAAAATATCAGTGCTGTGCAAAACAGTGTAATAAAATATCAATAACTAAAGGCACTTCCATCTTTTATAATACAGGATTGATCCGGTCTGAAAAATAAACAACTATGTAATGGAAACGTATGTTGATCTCCAAGTACCATTTTCTATCACAGTCGAGAAAACTGAGGCGAAGACAAGGATAAAACAGGGCCACAGGAAAACCTAGTCACACACTTGTCCCCTCATCTAGGCAGCTTTGTGACCATGAACACCCATCCGTCCCACAGGTCCTGGCACCTTCTGCCGGCCCCGGCCGCGGGTCCCGGCGGGCCCTCGGGGCAGCTGCAACCGATGGTGGCTCACAGCAGGACTCAGCTCCAGGGGCTCGCCCGCAGAGAACCCGTCCAAGACGGCGGGTGACACCGGCCAGAGGCCAGCGCAGCCTCCGGGACTCGCACCTGGGGTCCGTCTGTCGCGGGTGGGATCCCTATCCGAGAACGCTGGCCTGGGATGCTGCTGATGCTGCTCGCCTTCCCACACCTCTCCCACCAGCACCCTCCCGAGTCGGGTTTTCCTATTCTGCCTTTCCGCCAGACACAAGCGCAGGAGTTTCCTCCGGACAAGTGCAAGCACATGCAGCACCATACCCTCCGCCCCGGAGCTCCGCGTGGGGCCGGGAACGCGGCTGGGGCGGGACGAGCGCGGCGCTCCTGCTTTCCAAACCGCGCGCAACTTCGCGGGGCGGCGGCGGGCGGGCCCAACCCAGCCCTACCTTGCCTTGCCCTGCCCGCCCGCCACGACCGGGCCTCCCACGGCCGGGCCTCCCCCGGCCCTCCCGTGACCGCGGGGCCAACATGTGCATCTCCCACCCTGTGCCTTCCTCCCTCCCTCCTTCCCTCCCCTTCCCCACCGCCTGCGCAGGCAGGATGCGCGCGGCACCGCCATCCCCCGGCGGGAGCCCTGCGCGGTGCGGTGCGGTGGGGCGGGCACCCCGCTCCCCCGCCGCGGCCCGGCCCCAGCGGAACCGCGGAGACAAAGTTTGCGGCAGCGGTGCCCGTGCAGCGCGGGGCAGGCCGGGCGGGCGGCGGGCTCGGTGAATGCCTGGTGCGTGGATGAATCGCAGCAGGCGGCGGCGGGCGGGGGCGGGGGCCGCGGCCGGCGATTGGGCGGCGCGGCGCTCGGAAGCACTTTGTTTTCTATTCTAATGAGGGCGGAGCGGGGCTTGTGGATATTTACGTTGAGGCGGGAGCCGCCGCCCTTCATTCACCCACATGGTCCCCGAGCCCGGCCGCTGCTGCCGCCGGGACCTGCCTTCGCGCCACTTCCCTCCCCCCCCCGCCTCTTCCCCCCCCTCATCCGCCCCGCCGGGGAGCGGCGCGGAGCGGCTCCCCTCGACCGGGCCGGCCACGCCGCGCCGGGGCCGCGAGAGAAGGAGGAGGAGGGAAGATGGTGGCGGCGGCCGCTGGCTGGTGAGTGTCGCTGCCGCGCGCGTGTCGCTGACAGGAAACCTGTTGTGAGGCGGCGGCGGCCGCCCGGCGCGGGGGGCGAGCCCGGGGAAAGCAGCGGGGCGGCGGGGGGCGGACGGGCGGCTCGGAGGCGGCGGCGACGGTAGCTGGTGGGGCCGCTGCGAGTGGCCGGGGCGGTAGGAGGGGGTGTGGGTGGGCGGCGGGGGGAGCCAGGAGAAGGGCGCATGGCGCGGCGCCTCCCGAGCTAGCACACGGGGCGGGAGGGGCTGGAATGAGGGAGATTTGAAAAAGCGTGCGCGCCTCTAGCCGCTGCAGTGAGTCCCGCCGCCCCCTTCCCGCCCCCCCCACCCCCCAATCCCGCCGCGCTCTGGGGCCGGGGCGCCTCGCCGGGCCAGGGTGGCGCGGGGAGCGGCCGAGCCCCTGGGACGGGCAGGGCGGCGTGCGCGGCACAATGGCAGCGGCGGCCGGGGGTGGGCGCGGGCGGGGGTTCTGCTCCCGCGGCCCGCGAGGGGAAGGCCCGTCCGGGAAAGTTTGCGCCGTGCCCGGCGCGGCTGCAGGGGGGAGCTGGCGGCGCCAGAACAAAGCCGCACGTGGGGCAGAGGCCGCGGCGGCGGCGCGGGGGCTCCGCTCGCCGCCCACGCCCAGCTCGGGAACGGCAGCGGCGGTAAAAGAGGCGGCGGGCGGGGAGGGACGGGGGGGAGGGCGCGGGTCGGGGTCGGGGTGGGGGGGCTCTCGGGGAGTTCCCGGCGGAGGCGCTTTGTGTTTCGTCGCCCCCCGGGGGAGGGGGCGCGGGGCCCCGGGGAGGGGGCAGCGCCGCGGGCTCCGAGCGCGTCCCGGGCCCCTCCGCATGGGCTTTTGTTCGCAGGAGGGGCGGGGGCGGCGGGCCCGTCTCTTACCCCTCCCCCCACACACACACAGTTCTCTGCCGAGGTGCGGGACCTCCCGCTTCTCCCGGGAAGGCGGACGGGGCACAGCGGGCGCGCCCCGCGCCGCCGTTCGGGAGCCGAGAGCTTCATTACGAAATCGGCGCGGCGGCGGCAGCTGCGGGCCCTCGGCGGCGCCATGTTGCTGGGAAGGGGGAGGAGGCGGGGGACATGGCGGCGGCTGCGTGCTGAGGCC
Organism: Cettia cetti; assembly: GCA_013401135.1. NCBI lineage: Eukaryota > Metazoa > Chordata > Aves > Passeriformes > Sylviidae > Cettia > Cettia cetti. The sequence goes on from VZUI01077095.1 coordinate 31,690, forward strand.
GATTGTTCCCTGTTAGGCCCGGAGCCGCGTGTGGGCAGCGGCGGCCCGGAGAGCCGCTTCCCCTCCCCCCGCCGCGACCCCTTCCCGGCCCGGGCGGCCTACGGGCGCGGGCGGGCCCGACCCTTTCTCGTCCCCCCGGGCTGCGGGGCTCGGCGGGGCCCGGGCGGGCGCGCGGGGGGGGCGTCACGCCGTAGCCGGGCTGTGACCTCCGCGCTG